>CAIGRB010129266.1:154697-167792 GCA_903798255.1 Fraxinus quadrangulata | reverse complement strand
CTTTTCAGAACAGTAGTCACTATTCAGACAGTCCCCAAAAAAATTGAACAGACAGCAAGCTTCGGTTAACGGTCGATTGTTTAGACAGTTAACAGTCGGCTGGTTAACAGTCTAACAGTTGACTGTTTAGACTGTTAACAGTCCATTCAGAAAATTACTCGAAAAATAAGCCAACAAAAATCAATATCATTAAGTACCCAAAAATTTGATTAATAACAATTTGACCCAAAAATTTAAATAATTTTTGTCCAAAAAATTAATGTAGTCTTCGAATCAAACCGAACTGACCGACCGATCAAATAGGACTCGGACTCGGACAAGGGCACGGTCACGAGTACGCGCTCGTGCCAAGCCGAGCCAACCGGACGGACGGACGGCGGCGGCGCGCGCGTGTGGGGTTAGGACCGAATCCAATAGGATATAGGTCTCCTCCCTTTCAAAGACTATTGGTACCCCTTGGGGCTCAAACCCAATTCCCAACCTTACACTATATAAACCATACAAAAATTTCATAACTTTCCTATGTGAGACAAGTGTATGAGAATTTTCCAGTAAATCAAATTCTTCACTATTTCATAATTTCAAGTGGATTACTTTGACATTAAATATTTCATTCAATACTAAATGATTTTCGATAAATAACTATATCACGTTAATCCTTTTGCGAAGTAGAACGTGAATATACTAAGTCCCGTTAAAAATAAGACACGGGTCCCAATGAAATTTGAGCTCAAATTTGACCCATTTCATTAATATAAAACCATTTTCTAACACTTTCAACGTTCTTCAATAAATCCAGGATGAAAGTAGCAGATTTAACAGGCCAGCACCCCGGTCCATTCGAATACCTGTTCTTTGCCTGAGCAGTTCACCCAACACCTCAACAGAAGTGAGTGAAGGGGATGGCTTGCTTGTGGGCCAAGACATCCTCCAAATACCTTTTGGCTTTTGTTAGGGGTAACTTTCTGATGGCATTAGTTGTCTCCCTCCTGTTCTATGTACATATTTAAATAGTGTTACTTGTAAAAGTTCCAGAGGTTCACCAATACTATTTCATGTTATGCAAGCATTCACTTCAATGTTAAAGATGCTCTACTTGAATTAAACGCTACGACTAAAGGACAAATGGTGTAAAAGACACAAATGAGTTAAGCCACATTTTGCATGGACAACATCCCAAAACGTCCAAAAAAAACTCACATAAAATAGCAATGTTGTTACAATGTTTACTGAACCATCAATCATTGGAACATAATAGATTCACCCAATAACATTGCAAGTTTCTATCCCTGTAGTTCACGAGAGACCAGTTCACAAATGGCAACAGATCATGTTTTTTTCATCAGGTTACATTCATAATATACCCCAATTTTATCGGAATTCCCAAAGTTACCCATAGTTAACAAATGGTATATTCGAACAAAAATAAAAACAAACCCACGCAATCATGTGCAAATTGATATTTGAAGGCAAACAAAGCTCACATATACCAAAAATTCATCTGTGAGGTCTATGATAAAACTAATTGCATCCAAAACATCTAGTTGCAATATACAAAACATTAACATACTGAGCCTTGCCAAAAACAAAAAAAAAAACTATGTAACATTGTTTACTGAACCATGAATCATCAAAACTCGAGAGGTCCACCCACTAACATTGCAATTTCTGTTCCTGAAGGTTACAAGAGACCAGTTCATAAATAGAATGCTATTAGATTTACTTGGCTAACTAGTGAACGCGGTGTCTTAAACTGTCAGTCGTTGGTGTAAACTAAGACAATAGTATCAACACAATAACCTCCCTAACATTTTCGAGTTCTCACTATTGTGTTCATTTTGGCCCTAAACAACTCTTGAATTTCATGAGTACTTAAGAGAAATCAAGCCTTTGAAACATTCTAATAGAAGCGACCCCACTTCACACTTGCATATGTGATCTCCTATTAAGAGTACCTGCCATACCCTCACTTAGATAATCCATGATATATGAATTATTAAAAGTATAACTGAACCTAAAACTTTTTGTAGATAGAACTTTCTTATCGTAGGAATGTGTATGAGTTAGTTTTCATAACTTAGTTGTCCCATTGAACTACGATTTCGAGATCTCCAGTCAATAAAGTTGGGTTACCATTACAAAGATCCTTACATAGTAGGTTTTAAGCCAATTCTTGTTAATAGGCAGTATACTTGATCTCTTAGTAAGTCTTTAGTAAGCAGATCCATGAGATTTTCTCTAAATTTTACATAATATAGGGAAATAACACCATTTGAGATCAAATGCTTAATTGTATTATATTTTCGATGACTATGTCGAGACTTACCTTTATACATACTATTTTGTGCTCTACCGATAGCCGACTGACTATCACAATGCATACTAATTGCAAGCACAAGTTGAGGCCAACATGGGATATCTTTTAAAAAATTGTGAAGCCTTCTACTTCCTCTCCAACTTCATCTGAAGCTATGAACTCAAATTCCATCGTGGATCGAGCTATACATGTTTGTTTAGAAGATTTCCAAGATACGGCCGCACCTCCAATGGTAAAAATATACCTACTAGTGAATTTTGTGTCTGATTTCCAATTAGTATCACTATATCCTTCTAATACAGTTGAATATCTAGTATAATGTAATTCAATATTTGAGTTGTATCGTAGATATCTAAGAACCCTTACTAGTGCCTTCCAATGGTTGTTATTTGGGTTACTTGTAAATCTACTAAATTTGTTCACTACATACGTAATATCCAAACGAGTGTAATTTGTAATATACATTAGACTACCTATTATCCGAGAGTACTCCAAATGTAGACTTAAGTCTACTAGAGTTTTAACTGAACTTTTATCATATATATGAAACTTCTTAAATACAGTCTCAATATAGTGAGATTGTGATAGAATAAACCTCTCAGATGTTTTAAGAATTTTAATTCCTAATATTACATCTGCAATACCCATATCTTTCATGTAAAAATGTTTTGTCAACAGTTTCTTAATAGTTGTTATGATATCGCAATTAGTACTCATAATTAGCATGTCATTAACATATACACATACGATTACATATGCATTAGGCGTGGTTTTAATATAATCATATTTATCATACACGTTAATCTTAAAATCATTTGACAACATAGTTTTGTCAAATTTTGTATGTCATTGTTTTAACGCTTGCTTTAGTCTGTATAATGACTTAATGAGCCTACACACATTTTTTTCATATCCAGAAGCAATGAACCTTTCGGGTTATTCCATTTAATTTTTTTCTTCTAGCTTACCATTTAAGAAAGCTGTTTTGACGTCCATATGATGGATTTTCAAATTATGCAATGTTGTAATTGCAATTAATACTCTAATAGATGTTACAGGCGAGTATGTATCGAAAAAATCAAAACCTTCTTTTTGTTTGAATCTTTTAGCTACCAATTTGGCCTTATATTTATCAACTGATCCATCAATCTTTAATTTCTTTCGAAAATCCATTTACAACCAAACGGTTTGTTACCAGTTGAGGGATTTACCAGCTCCTAGGTATGATTCTACATAATATAATCAATTTCAGTACTGATAGCCTCTTTCCAGAATAGAGCTTCTGGACTAGACATTGCTTCATTTCCTAAGTTCATTTTCTAACAAATAAGTTAAAAAATCTGAACCAAAAGATGCAGATGTTTTGATCCTTTTGCTACATCTTGGTTATTCATCATTTTGATGATTACTAATTGCAGTATCATAAGTTTGATTTTGTGAACTTATCTATTTCATATCCTTACAAGGAATAATGTCCTCAAAAATTACAACATTTCTACATTCTCAAGAAAGTCAGACTAATGTATGAGGAATCGATAAGTTATTAGCCTATCCAATGAATATGCAATTGATGGTTTTAGGCCATATTTTAACATGTTTAGGCTTTGGTAATTCTACATTGACCAAACACTCCCATACTTTTAAGTATTTGTACGAAGATTTATGACATTTCCATAACTCATAAGGAGTTTCATTCCTACTTTTGTGTGGTAATTTATTTAGAATGTGGTTAGTTGAGAAAATTGCTTCCCCCCACAAATTCTGAGGTAAACTAGACTAATCAACATGGCGTTCATCATTTCTTTGAGAGTAAGATTTTTGCATTTCGCAATACCGTTCGACTGAGGTGAATAAGGAGCTGTAGTTTGATGAATAATCCTAAAATCTGAACAAAATTCTTCAAACGGTGCTCCATATTCTCCATATCTTTCACTACGAACAATTTTTATTCGTTTGTTTAGTTGATTCTCAACCGCATTCTTGTACTATTTAAATGCTTCTAAAGCCCGTCTTTGCTTCTTAGCAAATAGAGATAACAATACATTGTACAATCATATATAAAAGTAATAAAATACTTTTTACCACCTCTAATTTGTACAAACTTTAAATTACAAATATCAATGTGAATTAGTTCTAGAGGATTCGAGTTCCTTTCAAATGAATGAAACGGTGTTTTGACTAATTTAGTCTTTATACATGTTTCGTACCAATAATTTTGATCAAATGAAATAAAATGCAATAAATCTAAACTTACTAATTTAGGTAAAGTATTAAAATTAACATTTTCTAACATATCTTGCCATAAGTTAGAAGATTTAATAAAGTAAGTAGAATATATACTTTTATTAATATCAAAATTATGAAGTACATACATTCATTTTGAATAACCCATTGGCTAATTACCCCTTGCCCACAAACATGCTATTTTTGGTGAGTACAAACTTGTCGACTCAAATTCTAGCCTAAACCTATTTTTACTTAAAAAAGCTCCGAAAATACCAAGTTTTTGCGACTATCAGGATCATGTAGCACATCGATGAGTGTTACTTCTTTTTTCGATGTCATCTTCAGCACTACTTTACCTAAACCAACAACTTTGGATGTTACCCATGAATAGTTGTCATCCATTGATATGAGTATAAGATGAAAACAACTTCTTATCAGCACAAACATGATGAGTAGCGCTAGTGTCTATGAACCATTCTCTCGGATTGTCCACCATGCTTACTTCATATACAACAGTTGAGAGCATTAGTTTAGACACACCGTTACACAATTTTTCTTCCTCAGTCAAATGTACTTGGTCCTTTTTGTTTTTTTTCTATCGGAAGTCATTTGCGATGTGATAAGGCTCCACAGTTATATCAATCTCGTTTGAATTTCTTGACCTTGATCTTTTGCTTGCATTGCTTGAGTGATTCATTTTCTTACAAGTATTTGGCTCCACTAAATTAACTTTAGTCTCCATTTGCAGCTTTTCAGATTTCTTTTCAAAATTTCGATTATCTTCCTCAATTCTTAATCTTACAATCAGATTTTCAAGTCTCCTTTTCTCACATTTATATTTCAGGTAGTTTTTTAAATATTTTCACATTGGTGGTCGCATTGACCTGAAACGACTCATAGAGCTTCATATCTTCTGCATTTATATCTTGCAAGATGATTTGTAGCTCTTGGACTTGATTTATCACCATTTTAGAATCTACCATTTTGAAGTCCATGATTTTGCTTACAGCGAATTTCTTCAATTCAGCATCTTCCATTTGTACTTCTTTTCCAATGATTCCCACAATAATTTAGTTGTCTTGACTGGACTATATACGTTGTATAGTGTGTTTCGAGTCAATTGGGGCATAAGAAGTCACTATGATTCCATGCATCGAATACTACTCGTTTTTTAGGATCTGTTTCCTCCTCCTTAATAGTTGGAACATTTTCACTCAAGAATTTTACCAAATTCAGAGTTGTGAGATAAAACGATTTTTCTACTGCCATCTCTTACAATTCACTCCCGTGAATTTTTTTTGTTTCTTCCCGTGAGACATTATCGTCTTAAGATTGTTGGCAAATAATGATATTACCGTACAATAATTTATGAACAAACAGCTGATCAGAATATCGACTTGCAAAAATGAAATAAAATAATAATGGTCGAGGCAAGAGTCCAATTCTTTCTTCTTAAAACGATAATGCACCACACTGGTGCCGACGGTCTTCCTACACTCGTCTTCCAAAATACAACGATCTCGACTTGTAATAGTAGCACTCTAAATGACAAGACCCGAAGAACCTACTAATATTTTTTTATCTCTCTAAAATTGAAGGATTAAAATGCACGAAAATAATATTCGGGACTGAAATGTACAATATGGAATAATGTAGGATGGAAGGATTATATTTTGTAAGAGAGAAAATCAGGAAATATTTTGGAATGAATTAAATCCGAGGTATGTAACATTTATATAGAAGTTGAAAAGTTGTGTCAAAAAGACACAACAACTGATCAGCCGGTCGGACGACAGGACATGCGTGTGGGCTTTGACCTAACCTACTAGCATGTAGGTTATCCCCCTTTCAAAAACTATTGGTAACCCTTGGGGTTAAAACCCAAGTTACAGCCTTAATTTCTCATTCACCTAAAATTAGTTTTGAGAAATAAATATATTACATTAATTTACTCATGGAGTAGAACACACTTGGCCAAAGAAATCGTTTGTCCAACTAATGGAAACCACTAAAATAATTAATCAAAAGTCGGTCAAACCACTAAAATAATCGTTTGTTCTTTTATGATAACAAAACTGAAGCTCGAGATGCTTAGTTTGGTTTCTGACCTGTGTTTTAACCTATGTCTTACTCATCGCTACCCTTATGTCATCCAAGTTGTTTTGGTAGTTATACTTCTAATTCTTTGTGTTTGTTTCATTTGCAAACTTAATATATAGGTCTTTTTGTTTCCTTGGTCTAAATACAAGTGTTTGTCATATCAGGTGGATGAAGCAACATACAAATTTGATGAATGCGCTCCGCCTTTGGCCAAGAAAGTAGTGAGAAACGCCAAAGCAGTTGTCAGCAAGGCATCAAAGGTAGCCTAAGATTTGGTGAAAGAAGCTCAAGTTGCTGGTCCACGTTCTGCCATTTTCCATGCTGGTACAGTGTCCAAGCATTTTGCTATTAGCCAATTGGCAGTTGTGTGGTACAAAGTAAACCATTATCCCGTCTTGCATGGTGTGGCCGAGATGGCTATTCCTACAGCTGCACACTGGTCTGATAAGTACAACAATTTGGTCAAAGACATGACCGCAAAAGGTACGCCATTTTGAGTTATCTTCCATTAGTTCCTATAGAGGAAATGGCCAAGGCATATAAGCAGGTCAAGGCATCCACTGGTAAGAAGGAAGATTCAAGCAGCTCAAGTGAAAGTGATTCCAACAAGGAAGAATAGAGGGGTTATCTTTGTTGTGTCTTTAGTGTGCTTTCCTATGTATGTTATTGTATGCTGAAGCCGTTGATTTGAGTGATAAGGCCTATGTGCATTTGGAATTTTGTATATAGATGACTTCGCATATGTGCTAGCAATCCAAATTGATGCTTGTGTTGTATTTGATCGTCTGAGTGTTTAGGGTTCGTAAATGCCGTGCAAGAAAATTATAATGATACTATCCTCTGGACCAAGTTCTTGGCATTTCTTGTTGTCTTTGATCAGGCAGCAATGAGTACAAGATATTTGGTTCCTATTTGTTGCAAGAGTGAATTTGTTTTATCGATAAAAATGAATTATATTGATCACATACCATATACAAATACTCCAGGCATACTCGAGTGAAGCAACAATGAAGTTACGATGAAAAAACAACTACTATGAGCATACCCAAGTAATCAAACAAAAGAGAATACAAATCAACACATCACTAATGACTCATAGCAAATCAAAACATTAGGATATAAAGAGAACATTACTTTCTATACGTGTGTTTTGATTCGTCGTACAAAACTTTCAACATGGGGTTTCAAATTTTCAAAAACCATCCTATTCCTAGCAAACCAAATATAGTAGACGGAACTAGCTTAAGCTTTTCCTTTTTGCCATCATTTTTGCGTTCTTAAGTTTTAAAGATTGAACGAGTCTTTATATTCACAATCTTGTCTGCAAGAACCCAACCTCATCGACTCTCAAGAGGTAAGTAATACCATTAACTTAAGCAGTGGACTGAATCTGTAATTGTTGGGTTTTTGAAGGCTACCTTAACTTTTGAATTAATCAAGAATTCCAGTAATCAAAGATGCACCAGCAGGAGAAGAAGAAAATGCCCAACAGGCTTTAAGAAAATGATTAACAGCAAGAATTAAACACTGAGAATGGATTTAAACAGGAAGAAAACCTCTTCAACAGCCTTTATTAACCCAAGACTAACATGATATACAAAACCAGAAATCACCCGAAAGTTTAATACCAGATTTACAAGAGTTCATCCCTCTAATCTATCTCACTTTCTCTTCTCCTTTTACACTCTCGAGAGAGCTTCTTTTCTATCACCTCAGACTATTTATAGACACAATACAAGAGTCATTTAAGCTATTAACTACCACCTAACAACTAAAGCTCCAGTTGGTTGAAAGATTCCAACTAACTCAGTTGGAAATCTGTAAACTGAAGGCTCCAGCTTGCAACAGATTTTCTGATTTGCTAAGGTTGTCCAATTCTACTTCTTCAAGAATCAATTTCCTTTACAATCTCCACTTTGATTCTTGAGGAGAATTTTCAGACATATTGCAGCTGGACTTCAACTTCATTTCCTTTCAAAATATAGACGCCTTGTTGCAGGACTCCTTGCATGATCACCACTGAATTTTCCATCACCTTTAACACTCCACCTTGAGCTTTGTACACACAACCAGTTTTGTCAAGTGCTCCCAGTGAGATCAGATTTATTTTCAGGCATGGTACATGCCTTACTCCACCTAGGACCTTTGATGAACCATCCCACAATTTCAGCTTGACAGAGCCCACACCAGCCACTTCACTGGTGTTATCATCAGCCATCAGCACTTTACTTTCCTTTCTTCCTTGCACATACAACACTTCTCCATTCCTCTTTGCAAGATTTTCATTCAGCTTCAGATCCAATTCCTTCGAGTAGGCTACTGCAGTAACTTCTTTGAGGGTCAAAGATTCCTTGCTATATTTGATGGTATCCCTTAAATGATCAAAGGCTGGTGGCAAAGAATTTAACAAGAAAATGGCTTGATCTTCTTCATCAATCTTGATTTCCAGATTCTCCAGGTCTGAAACCAGCTTTGTAAACTCATCAATATTCTCATCAATTGACTTTGATTCATCCATCTTGAAGCTGTAGAACTTATGCTTCAAGTAGATCCGGTTTGGCAAAGCTTTGGTCAAGTAGAGATCTTCCAATTTGTTCCACATTTTAGAGGCCGTCTTCTCCTTGATTACCTTCCTTAGAACTGTAACAGAGAGGCTAAGGATGATGGTATTTCTTGCCTTCTTCAAGGTGTCAGCCTGGTTTGAAGCCTCAGTTCCAGATTTTTCTTTCAAGGCTTCTTCCAATCCTAGGTTACCAAGATGTGCCATCATCTTCTCCCTCCATAAGTTGAAATCATTCTTGCCATTAAATTTCTCCACTTCAAACCTGGATGTTGACATATTGTGATCAAGATTCTAGTCAGGAATCTTTCTTTCACAAGAAATGTGTTCGACCAATTTAAAAATGGATAGAAATCAGGCCAAGAAATTTTCAAGCTCTGATTTTAACTTTTGAATTTATCAAGAATTCCAGTAATCAAAGATGCACCAGCAGGATAAGAAGAATATGCCCTACAGGCTTTAAGAAAACGATTAACAGCAAGAATTAAACACTGAGAATGGATTTAAACAGGAAGAAAACCTCTTCCACAACCTTTATTAACCCAAAACTAACATGATATACAAAACCAGAAATCACCAGAAAGTTTAATACCAGATTTACAAGAGTTCATCCCTCTAATCTATCTCACTTTCTCTTCTCCTTTTACACTCTCGAGAGAGCTTCTTTTCTATCACCTAAGGCTATTTATAGACACAATACAAGAGTCATTTAAGCTATTAACTACCACCTAACAACTAAAGCTCTAGTTGGTTGAAAGATTCCAACTAACTCAGTTGGAAACCGGTAAACTGAAGGCTCCAGCTTGCAACAAATTTTCTGATTTGCTAAGGTTGTCCAATTGTACTTCTTCAAGAATCAATTTCCTTTACAGTAATCGAGCAACTGCAAGCCAATCGAACTGTTCTTTTTGGAACATCTTCAGATAAATCGAGGCAATCCATGTTACCCAAGATTGATTCGATGTCTTCAACAATTTCTTATATCCACAAGATAAATAACATAAAAGCACTGACGACATACAGAAAATGAGGAGGTAAAATTACAGGATGCAGGTTGAGTTTTTATGTGAAATCTTAACCAAATATACGTACAATTGGAAATAGAACTCTAAATTTCGCGAATTCTACAAACCAGGAAGACTTAGTGTGTCGAAAACAGGTAGGTTAAACGACTCTAAAATAGATCTGAAATAAATAACCTCCTATATATCCACATATCTTGGTATAATAACATTAAAACCAGTCATACGACAAATTCATTATTCATGTAATATTTACTGGTTTCACAAAAAAAAAAAAATAATAATAATAATAATAATAATAATAAATAAAAATTCTGTTTTTGGGCTGCGATCCAGTGCTTCTTGGAATTTAGAATTCAGGCCTATATTTTGATCTTTGTAGAATAGACGGTCCATTATCAATTGTTCTGGCCATCTCCATTTAAATAGACAACTTTGCCCTTTTTACTTTTTTCTTTCTTCCTTCCTTACCCTTGTCATTCATATTTATTTTTAATAACATGTTTAATGGAATTCATAATTTTTATCAATTTTTTAATTATATATTTCATTAAGTTTTATCAAAATTTATTAAAAGTATAATTTTTATCTATAACAAACGTTGACTTAGAATCAAACAAATAAATTCAATACATTTAAACTCGTAGCTTATTTTAATAAGCCCCTGTTTGATGTAGACAAACATTAAATTTTAGTAAATTTTGATAAAAATTGATGTAATATGTGATTGAAAGTTGTGAATTCGATAAAATATGTTGTGTAAATTAATTGTTGACTTTGATTTGAATTTGAAAAAGTATTTAAGCTGCACCAAACGGGGGCTAAGTATCGTGCATTTTAATACTTTTACTATTTTACACGTGAATGCATGATTATGTATCTTAGTCCATGAATGGTTTCTTTATGTCAAGTTTTTTTTCCCTATTATAGTTGTATATAAAGTCGATTTAACTAAAAATATATAAGATATTTAGACTGAATTTTTAAGTAAAGTACATTTTATTGAGAATGAAAAATGGGGTTAGCCGAAAATGGCTTGGGAGGATGAAAGGACGTGGAGAGATTTTCCACGAAAATAAATAATGAATGAAAATTACTCATTCTGTTTCAAAATTTAAGAAAATAAAATCAACGAGATAAGTAATCTAAACAATTGAACTAATCAAGATTTTTTTAAAAAAAATATATATATATTTTTTACTATATTATGTACATTTTATTATTTTACCCCTCAAATTTTACGTTCCTTTTAATATCTAGACATATTTTTGTCAGTTACCAAATACTCAACTACAAAATTAAAGGTCATAGTGTTGTGTCTAGCAAATGAAGGATTCAAGACCTTCCAAGGGTACTCCTGTCTTTCGACACCCAAAAACAATAGCCCCTTGCCTCAGGAAAAATCTGCAGTGCTCCTATCACTGCCACCCTCAGGAAAAATCACCCCAAAATAAATTTATTAGGAACAAATTCACTGTTGATACCTTCAACTATTAGAAGGCAAACCATTAAATAATCAAAATTCAAGATAAAAGGATTCAAAAATGGCGGCGTACAGGAGTGTGTTCCGAACTGTCTTCCTAACAGAGCCATGGCGGCCTCTGCCTTGTAAAAGCAAAATTCCCTGTTTTACACCACCGTCCGTCTCATCCCACAAAATATCACACTCCGATTCCATCCGTGGCTTCAAAATTACCTACAGTAGAAGTAACTCTCACCTGGCAAGGAGGACTCGGCCTTTGAATTGCTCTAATAGTGAAAACCCATCTTCATCTGATGATGATAATGATCAAGGCCCGCCTCAAGCAGCAGTTCTAAAGGCCATTTCAGGTACATGTTTATTTTTTTTTTTATTATTATTTTTAAATTCGAGATTCCTTGTGGGATGTTGGCGTTATCTTATACATGTAAAAGTACGTGTTTGAATTTGTTTGCTGGGATTGATCCCTTTTTAAAAAAAAAAAAAAAAAAACACTCAATTAACGTTTTTAACTGATTTATTGAGTTTATTTGTGCGTATATGCTCCTGTTTAATAAAGAACAAACCTTGCACTCGTAACATAAAAAAAGGTCAGTTCTGGGATATGTATCTATTTGTTATTGGGAAAACAGTGATGTAATTCTGTGTGAGAAGATTGAGGTCTGAAGTCTTATCTGGTAATCCTAAACCATGAAACGATTTGGTGATAGCTAAATTTACGAAGTTTTCAAAATTGTTCAGTGGGCTTGTACTTTTTGTATTTTTCTTGTAATTAATCCGTAGGAAGTTGGAATTCAAATTTACTTCGACTAAATCTTTGGAGATTTTCAGAAGTTTCAAAGACAGAAGGAAGGGTGGGACAAACAACTAATGTGGTTATTGGAGGTACAGTGACAGACGATTCTACAAATGAGTGGCTTGCTCTAGATCAGAAGGTATGGACTATGGCGTCTCAATTTTCTTTTTGGCCTATTTTAACACTTGAATTTTTGGTTTGCATGCTATTCCTACGCATCTTCATGTTGAAACACAACATATCTCGTTCTGTTTTACAAACCATTTTTTCGTTGAGTCTTGATGTGGGATCTCCTGGTCCTAGCTTGCATTGATTATTACTGATTTGAGAGTGTGTAATGGTTTACTAAGCAGGTAAACTCCTATCCAACTGTTAGAGGCTTTACAGCAATTGGAACTGGAGGTGAAGATTTTGTACAAGCTATGGTTGTTGCTGTTGAATCAGTTCTTCAGCAGACAATCCCAGAAGTAAGCATCTATTTTTGTTGCTGAACATAATTATTTTCAAAAATAATTTTGGGGTTCGATGCATAGATACATAAAATCATTGAACTATTTCCTCTACACTACCCCATCTCTTCCAACTGCACGAAGT
>CAIGRB010129266.1:110626-146156 GCA_903798255.1 Fraxinus quadrangulata | reverse complement strand
ATTCGCAAAAAGAAGAAGCTCACCCTATTGGCACCGGGGTCAAAACGAAGAAGCCCGTCTAATTAAGCTCATCTAATAATCTCTCTCTTCCGGGACGCTTTTATTTATATGTAATTACATGCTCTTATTTGTGTTTATATTCTGATTGGATTATTTTTTTGAATGAGTAACAGAAAGCAAATACTGTGATTCCAGCTCACTTGGTTGCAGAAGCCATATCGACACTTCATGGTCTTGATCTGAGATGGTCAGGCCCCATTACACCTAGTGAAAGGCAATATGTGCAGCAGTATGTTTTTGCAAAGTATCCGGAATACTGCAATGGCCTTGTTGAAGAAGGAGACGAGATAGATTTATACAGTCTATGTGTCAATGATGAATCATCAGAATCCATGGCTGATGACAGACGAAAATCCCCGAGGAGGGAGTCATCTTCGCCTTCTTTTGGTATTGGTACTCCTTCTGCTTCAGATATGGGCAAAATTCAATTGGAGCCTTCCAAATTACTCGACATCCTAGCTAAGAAAACGTCTTTCCAGGGGAATTTCATTTCCATCCCAGAAATACAGGTGCGAAATCGAGCCTTGCAGAATTGTGGATTGACAGAAGAGGATTACTTGGTGCTTTTTACATATACTAGTAAGGAAGCCATGATGATGATTGGGGAATCTTATCCCTTCTTCAGAGGAAACTATTACTTGTCAATTCTTGGAGAAGAGGGTGATTGTGTAAGGGAATTCGTGCAGAATAAGGATTCAAAGGTTATTGCAGCACCAGAAACATGGTTGGATTTAAGGATCAAAGGATCACAGCTTAGCCAATACTTCAGAAGAAAATGCAAATATAGTCCAAAAGGGCTTTTTGCTTACCCTGCTTCCGTGAATGAAGCTCGTTCCACCATGCATTGGATTTCAGAAGCGCATAGAAATTCTTGGCACGTTCTTCTCGATGCAACTGGATTGGATGTTGGGAAAAACCGGCTCACACTTGCACTTCATCGGCCTGATTTTGTCTTGTGCACGGTTGATAATATGCACTCTCAACCAGCGAAGATCACTTGCCTCTTAGTAAGGAAAAACTCATTCGACACCGCACCACCATCTGCATAATTAATTAAAGTGCACTATATGATGAAGATTTTTCTTCTCAGTTCTCGTAATTTTTTTTGGAAACTAAAAGCAGAACATTCTGATGCTAAGCCTAGTTATCATCTGTTCTTGTTAATTATACTCGCTCTAATTCTTGCACATCAAGCATACAGCAAATGTTTTATACTTATATTAGCACATAATTATTGCAAGATTCATTTTTTTAAAACAATTTATTTAATTTTAAATATATCAATTTGTTGGGAATCGTTCAAGAAAAGGCAATATTGAATATTACATTAAACGAAACTGAAAATTACAGAGATTTTTCATATTTATGAATTACACAATCTGTAATAAGATTTGAGGGGAGAAATGTATGGGCTGTCAAAAAGGAAAGTAATAAGTAATAAACCAAAGATAAACTGAGCACTGGAGGCGCACTCTAGCAAAACTCACTGTTCATGTTACTTGCTGGTGGAATCTCGAAGTGCCATAGCCTCCCCACAGCCTTCACCAGATTCTTCTTACACAAGAAGGCTTCTGCGTACATTTTCTCTACCTTGCGGTCCACGTCATGCAAGTACACGTGTGTCACACCGGGACTTTTCCGATTCCTCGCCATGACTGCTGCTGAGTAAATCGCAGTCATCCTCCCCGGCGCCTCCGGGAAATACCCCCGCGGCGCGTCGATCATTATAATGTCCCATTCCTTATCGTACACCTCGTCTTGTAGCATATTCAGTGCTAATTTGCATTTGCTATTTCCGCGGATGAAGGATTTTGTCGGCGAACAGTCCGGTTCTGTGCGGTAGTGTGAGAGGAGGTCGTCGGCGTCGGAGAGTTTGGTGCGGTAGTTGACGGTATTAGCTCGGAGGCCAGGGGCATCTTTGAGCACGGTCTGAACCCACTTGGGATCCTCCTCGAGGAATAAGGTGGTTCCACGAGGGTTGAAAGAGGCCCACATGAGGGAATCGTGACCGAGTCCGAACACGAGGAAATTGCATGGAGAAAGAGATCTGAGAACGTCGTAAGAGAGTCTGATCTCATCAATGTTTTGCTGTGGAGTAACTTTCGACGTCGCGTAATGGAGAATGGCTTCTAGCTGGAGCTCCGTCACGTCCCTGGCGGTGGCACCATTACAAAATACTGTAGAAGAATCATTTCCTCTTAAAAATGAAGCAATAATCAACGCGCCACCGATCAATCCCACCATAACCATTCCAAGAAACCATGGATTTTCCGGCTTAAATTGGTGAATATGGCTTTTCTGCATGATCTAAGTTCCAGCGTCTTCCTTTAACAAACTAAAGGAGAATATATATAGCAGTGTTTGAGTTTAATTAGAAGAACAATGAGATTAGGAGACTTGAAGAAGGAGAACAAAATTCTTATTTCCTAGGACTCGATCATACTATGCAGGTCTTGTGCTTTATATTTTTTATTTCGCTAGATATTTCTATGAATAATTGCGAAGATTGACTGGTTAACTTACATCTTTAGTTTAACATCTTTTCCACCACAAAACAAATGGTGGAGTGACTGTGGGTCCTTTAAAGTTATTCTAAATTATAGTACTATATTTGGATTTTCTTTATTTAACAATTAATCCAATAGGGGTGGAGCCGTATGTTTTTCAATGTAGGGCAAAAGATTATTTTTTTTAGAAATGACATAACGTTAATAATAATTTATAGTTTTTCTACTTGTACAAGAATTATTTTCCTTGTACAAAAAAGTTGACAAAACGCCACTTGGCCTGCGGCGAGGGGCCCACCTGCCTATTGACGTTTTATCAAAAAAGTTGTCAAATATTTTTGTACAGGTAGCATGGTTGCTTGTACATACATCAACAGCTGCAAAAAATAATCTGTCAGTGCATCTGCCAAATTACAAGTACAACTCTAATTCATATGTAATCACATTTGTTAACTTTCCATAAATTGTTAAATTCATTCATTCAAACATTATGCATCCACACAAAGTTTATACATTCATCACACTTTAATTACATCCTTAATACATTTTCAATTTTTTTTAAAATCACTATATTCATCCAAGCTTTAATGTAAAGTAAATATTTATGTGTAGAGCTAAAATCCATTAATGGTGGGGATAAAAATCTCATCTTATGACACAATTTTGTTCTTTCAAAAACAAAAATAAAAACTAATGAAATTTGTCTTCGTGTATTTCCACTAATGGTTATACTAAATTCATAATAAAACGTAATCCTCACTTTTTCGCATTGTTATATTGTAATCCTTCCATTGTTGTTTTCATATCGGTTGAAGATGATATTTTATGATTATTAGGGTTTTATGATTTTAGTTGAAAATAATATTTTATGATTATTAGAGTTTTAGTTAATTACAAATTCTAAAATAATATAAAAAGGTTGAAAATAATTCAATGAAAAAAAATATTAGTGAATAAATTTAGAATGATATATTTTTATTTAATTTTATATATGTCTATTTAAGTAAATTTACATAAGATTAAAAATATAATATAATTAGACAAAGATGATTATAAATAAAAAAATTGAAAAAAAAAATCATATTAACCATTAAAAAATAATCTTTAAATTATTGCTAATGGATGAGTGGAAAATTAGATATATTGGAATCTTATTAAAATTTAATAAGCATAATTAATGTAGATTTCAGCTTTGAAATTAGAGAAACCTTCAAATTGGAGTTTCTCTTAAGCAGCTTTAAAAAATTATCTCTTTTTTGAACATCAACCAAAAAACTGCATTTCTATGACAAAAAATCTATGACCATTCTAACTCCAGATTTCAAACATATACTGCCACCACAAACCCTCCTGTCTCATTCTACTCAAAAAGAATTAAAATAAATAATAAAATAATAATATTAGTTAATTTTGTAAAAACAATGCCATTTTAATTATTTCTAGCTCCCTCTAAAATTTGCCAACGAACTTAATTAAAGTGGAAAAATGATGGTGTTGACGATAAAAATCGGATCAACAAATTTCTTTCACCTAACTATGATTTTTGTCTCCCAAACTCATTATACCAAAACAAGAGGAAAAATGGCTATTTGGGAAGAAAAAAAAATTGAATTTGCATCCATTAATTCTTCTAGGATATTTATAGATTTTCCTCCAAACTTTGGAGTAATGCAGTCATTTTGAATATATGACAGATGGTGACTCCTCATTAGATAGTTTGTAACTCATTCGGTTAGAATATCTCATTTTATTAATTGTCTTATATGTCTCATTTTAAAAGAAAATAAGTTTTGAATTTAAAGAGTAAATAGAAAAGTCAGAAAATATTTATGATGTTAGGTGCGAACTACTCCTTTGTCCGCCGCCGTCTAGAGATTTTAGACTCAGTGATCATCACTGCAATTTAGTGGTTGTGCCAAGGGGGAGAAAACCTTGCAACATTTGAACTTTTCTTCAAATTAATGAAAAAGAAATATACACAAAAATACAGTTATATTTTACACCTTCAGTATTTTTTTTCATCCCCAATTATAAAAATTTGGACTCTACCACTGCCAACTAGTAATAATTTCTTCCAAGCCCATTATTTCTGACCCCAAAAAATATTGCTAACAGATGTCGGACTCACTGGTGCATGCGCAAGCCAAATCCAACACGTAGATGTCGATCAACGGTCAGTATTGCTCCAAATGGACGTGGGATAAGCTAGACGACACGAGACGTTTCCGTTCGAGTTCCGACGAGGTTAACGGACTACGATTGTAAGATAAGAACCAATCGATATGTAAATAGATCAATAGTTGTAAAAAGTAAAATAGAATGAATTCGGGTTGCTCCAAGTGTTTTTGTATTCAAAGTTGCATTATCTCTCTCATTTGACATTATGTGGGTATTTATAGGGTTACAACTAGAATGGTGACCCTTGGATCAAATTACACGTGGCCTCATCTCCTCGATCGAGGCATCAATTCTTAGTCATCCAATTAACTTTCCTAGCCTATCAGAATATTAAATGCTCTTACATTGACAAAACAAGACACATACATACTTTTTACAAAGGTCACATCAACCATTCAAATAAAGATCTTCATCATGAATTCAAGATCTTTGCACGTAGATCATTTCGAATAAAGATCTTTATCATGAGTTCAATCTTTGCACGTGGGCTGCCACTAGCTTAGGAGCCTTTGAGCCTGTTGGCCTCGAAATTTACTTGGGCCTCGTTCTCGGAACTACTTTGGCCTCGGAATTACATGTGCTTGTAGGCTCGGACCTTCCACCTCGGGTTGAGTAGCGGGCCTCAGACTTTTCACCTTGGATGAGTAGCGGGCAGGCCTTGGACTTTTCACCTCGGATTAAGTAGCGGACCTCGGACTTCCAACTTCGGATTGAGTAGCGGACCTCGAAATTTACCCCAGGGCCGGCTAGACCACGTGGGAACCTAATAGCAAAGCGTAACAATAGTCCCCCAATTTCATGTATGATTATTTATGTTATGTGTGGACTTTTAATAGTTAACGAAGTACCCTCCTCGGATATCACATGAAAGCTTTTAAAATTTCTGATTCATAATACTAGTCTCCCAAGTCCAGGCATAAATATTTATATTGTGCGTAGAATTAATGGTTGATTTGAAGCTAACTCAAATTCCTTGAAGGTAGTTGAATTTGTTTTGGAGTTGAGGCAGTGGAGTGCTGAACTGTCAAGGTTAGAGCTGAGGTAGAGAGAATAGCTGAATTGTCGAGGCTCATAACTTTGTAGATAGCTGAACATTTTTTGGAGTTGACGCAGAGCGAATAGCTGAATTGCCGAGGCTCATAACTTTATAGATAGTTGAACTTGTTTTGGAGCTGAGATAGTGGAGTGCTGAACTGTCGAGGTTAGAGTTGAGGTAGAGCAAATAGCTGAACTGTCGAGCTGATAACTTTGTAGATAGCTGAACTTATTTAGGAGCTAAGGCAGTGGAGTGCTGAACTACTGAGGCTCATTTACTTTGAAGATAGCTGAATTTATTTTGGAGCTGAGGCAGTGGAGTTGCTGAACTCCTGAGGCTCATTTTCATGCCTCAGTACATAACCTCTCCCATAACGTTCAGCCTCATCATGGGGGCTTGTGATGTCCGCTTCGGAGAGCCAAAGAGGTAATCCGTTTTGGGATCTAATTCTCATCTCCGAGGTGCCCACGCTTCTCCAGATGGTGGATGGTTCATCCATGTAGAGGCTTTTCCCATAACGTTCAGCCTCGTCATAGGAGGCATGTGATGTATGCCTCAGAGTTCAAGCGAGATGGCCCCTTTTGGGTACTTCAACCTCTACTCCGAGGCTCCCACGCTTCCTTACATTGTGGATGGTTCAACCACGTAAAGGCTTCTTCCATTGACATTCAGCTTCGCCAAAGGGAGGCATGTGATGTAAACCTCGTAGTGCAAGCGAGGTGGCCCTTTTTGGGTACCTGAACCTCTTCTTCGAGGCGCCCACGCTTCCTTACATGGTGGACGGTTCAACCATATAAAGGCTTCTTTCATTGAAGTTCAAGTTCGCCAAAGGAAGGCATGTGATGTACACCTTGGATTTCGAGTGAGGTGGCCCCTTTTGGGTACCTGAACCTCTCCTCCGAGGCGCTCATGATTCCTTATATGGTGCATGGTTCAATCANTTCAAGCGAGGTGGCCCCTTTTGGGTACCTGAACCTCTCCTCCAAAGCTCCCACGCTTCCCTTCATAGGGACGGATCATCTATGAAGAGGCTTCCCTTTTGATCTTTGTTAATATGAGGTACTTTATAATTTTTAATGAGCTTGTGCAATTTTGATTTTACAGATTGCAAACTTTGTTTTCTGAATGAGGACCCCAAGATAATACAACATCTTCTTTTATTCAAGGAAAGAAGACCTCAAGATATCGCGCATCTTCCTTTATTCAATGAATGATGTCTCCAACCAGAGATAAGCATCTGACGTGACGGGGAATATACATCTCGTAAATAGCTCTCAAACTATCGGAGTCTTATAAGCGAGCCTTGGATAAACGAGATAACAGCTAGGCTGGCCTCAGAATAACGAGGTCTTACAGCCGAGCTCAACAATAGTAAAAGGCGAGGAATAAACATCTCTTGAAACTAGGAATAAGCATCTGACGAAGCGGTGAATAAACATCCCGCAAATAGATCTTGAACTATCGGAGTCTTATAAACTGACCTCTAAGTAACGAGGTCATACAGTTTTGCTGGCCTTCGAATGACGAGGTCTTACAGCTGAACTCAATGATAGTGAAAGGCGAGGAATAAATATTTCACGAAACTAGGAATAAGCATCTGGGGAAGCAGGGAATAAACATCCCGTGAATAGATCTTTAACTATCGGAGTCTTATAGACTGGCCTCGGAGTGATAAGGTCTTACAGTTAGGCTGGCCTCGGAATGACGAGGTCTTACAGTCGAACTTAACGATAGTGAAAGGTGAGGAATAAATATCTCGCGAAGCAAGGAATAAGCATCTGGCGAAGTGGGAATAAACATCTTGCGAATAGATCTCGAACTATCCGAGTCTTATAGACTGATCTCGGAGTGACGAAGTCTTACAGTTAGGCTGGTCTCGAAATGACGAGGTCTTACAACCGAGCTCAACGATAGTGAAAGGCGAGGAATAAACATCTCGTGAAGTCATGAATAAGCATCTGGCGAAGAGGGGAATAAACATCCTGCGAACAGATCTCAAACTATCGGAGTCTTACAGACTGGCCTCGGAGTGGTGAGGTCTTACACTTAGGTTGGCCTCAGAATGATGAGGTCTTACAGCCGAACTCAACGATAGTGAAAGGAAAGGAATAAACATCTCGCGAAGTTAGGAATAAGCATCTGGCGAAGCAGGGAATAAACATCCCACGAATAGATATCGAACTATCGGAGTCTAACAGACTGGCTTTGAATGGCGAGGTCTTACAATTAGGTTAGCCTCAAAATGACGAGGTCTTATAGCCGAACTCAACAATAGTGAAAGGCGAAGAATAAACATCTCGCGAAACCAGGAATAAATATCTGGCGAAGCGGAGAATAAATATCCAGCGAATAGATCTCGAACTATCGGAGTCTTATAAACGGGTCTCGGATAGGCAAGGTCTTACAGCTAGGCTCAATGATAGTTAGAGGTGAGGAATAAACATCTGACGAAGCTAGGAATAAGCATCTGGTGAAGTGGAGAATAAAATCCCGCGAATAGATCATGAACTATTGGAGTCTTATAGACTGTCTTTGGAGTGACGATGTCTTACAGTTAGGCTGGCCTCAGAGTGACGATGTCCTATAGTCGAACTCAACGATAGTGAAAGGCGAGAAATAAACATCTCGCAAAGTCAGGAATAAACAACTGGCGAAGCAGGGAATAAACATCCCGCGAATAGATCTCGAGCTATCGAAGTCTTATAAACGGTCCTCGGATAGACGAGTTCTTACAACTAGGCTCAACAATAGTGAGAGGCGAGGACCAAGGATAAACAGCTGGCAATTTGCCTCTTCCTTTACAAAGAACGAGAACTTATAAAATATGGTGCCTCTTATTTCATTCAAGGAATGAGGCCATCATGCTGAATCGTTGAAGCATAGTGAGGCCCTTGTTGAATTGTTGAAGTATAGGCAAGGATGAGGCCCTTGTGCTGAATCGCTGAAGTATGGGCAAGGATGAAGCCCTTGTGCTGAATTGTTGAAGCTTTCAGAGGGTCATCCGCTTCTTAAGCGACCTTCCCTTTTCAGGGGGTCATCTTATTAAAGCCACTTCATAGTGGCCTCCCTTTTTTCAGGGGGTCATCCGCTTCTTTAGCGACTTCTCCTTTTCAAGGGGTCATCTTCTTCTTCAGCGACCTCTCCTTTTCAGAGGGTTGTCTTATTAAAGCCACTTCATCAGTGGCCTCCCCTTTTCAGGGGGCCATTCACTTCTTCAGCGGCCTCCCCTTTTTAAGGGAGGGACCTACTTAGTTATCAGCCTATCTACCTCTCCTTTGATGCCTATCTCTGGGCGAGGCAACATAGGGGGCATATTCTTGCCTTTCCTTCAATTGCTATGTCGCAGGAGGTAGGGACTGAAGCCTATTACTAGGTGTCGAAATTTCATGTTGTTGATGCTTGGGCTGCGTAAGGAGGGATTAGATGGGTTTGACTTTGCATTTGTCTCAATAGCCCTTGCATCATCAAATTTTGGTTGATAATGTTCCTCATATTGGTTGCCATAGTTTCCATTTCCCTTGTAAGCTGAGCTGCCATTCTCATCACACCTCTTCTGTAATGGTGGTGAGGTTGGCGCCGACCTACAGAGGCAGCCATGGCTGGGACTTCATTGTCATTCTCCCTCATACACCTGGGAGGGACGTCTCCATCGGAACTAATATCTTTTCCGACTTAAAACTCAAATATTTTCCAACTCTAGGGCTTCCTCTTGTTCCTTTGCAGGAAAAAATCATTTTTCAAGGAGGATGCCCAAACTATTTTTTCAGAAAGCTTTTTCCACGGGGTTACTCGTGGTTAAAGTGTGTCTTCCCACAGACGGCACCAGCCGTTGACCCCAAAAAATGTTGTCAACTGATGTCCGGCCCACTCGTACATGCGCAAGCCAAATCCAACACGTAGATGTCGATCAACGGTCAATATTGCTCTAGATGGACGTGGGATAAGCTAGACGACACAAGATTTTACCGTTCTGGTTCTTGCAAGGTTAACGGACTACGATTGTAAGATAAGAACCAATCGATATGTAAATAGATCAATATTTGTAAAGAGTAAAATATCTTGTAGAGAATGAACTCGGGTTACTCCAGTGTTTAGGTCGTGTTTTTGTATTCAAAGTTGCATTATTCTTCAATTGTTACTTGGTTGTAAATAGATAATAGTTGTAGAGAGTATACTAGAATGAACTCGGGCTGCTCCGAGTGTTTTTGAATTCAAAGTTGAATGATCTATCTCCCATGGTGGAGGTATTTATAGGGTTACAACTAGAATTGTGACCCTTGGATCATATTACACGTGGGCTCATCTCCTTGGCCGAGGCGTCAATTCCTAGCCATCCAATTAACTTTCCTAACCTATCAGAATATTAAATACTTTTACATTGACAAAACAAGACACAAATACACTTTTTACAAATGTCACATCAATCATTCGAATAAAGATTTTCATCACGAGTTTAATCTTTGCACGTGAGCTGCCACTAGCTGAGGAGTCTCGGAGCCTGTTGGCCTCAGAATTTACTTGAGCCTCGTTCTCGGAGCTACTTTAAACTCGGAATTACATGGCACGTAGGCTCGACAGCTCGGTGCTTATAAGCTCTGACCTTCCACGTTAGATAAGTAGCGGGCCTCAAACTTTTCACCTCGGATTAAGTAGCGGGCCTCGAACTTTTCACCTCGGATGAGTAGCGGACCTCAGAATTTACCCCAGGTCCGACTAGACCACGTAGAAACCTAATAGCAAATATTAACAATTTCTATTTTCAACTCTTCGCTACAATTAAAGAGCTAGAAGACAGAATACTGCAGCGACTTTCAATTATCAAATCTTCAATGCAATTAATTGAGCTACTCTAGACATTGTCCTTCTTTTGTTGATTTTTGAATAAATATTGATATTTATCCCAAAATCCGTGAAACTCATAATTTTCTATAAAATTTAATGGCATTAACTCAAATTAAAGCATTGTCCTTCTTTTGTTGATTTTTGAATAAAAACTGAAATTTATCTCAACATCTGTGAAACTTATAATTTTCTATAAAATTAACAAAATTTTAATTTCTAAACAGATAGTTAAGAATTTATCACTTTTAACATGCCAATTACTAAGGTACAGAATATTTTCAATGATTTCACTATACAAAGTCATCCTAATCAAACTCAAAATCTTCAAATTGGGCCGATTTTTCTTAGATCATTTACTATCAATAAATAAAGTATTAGGGTTTTCATGTGCAAGGGACAATCCTCCGAAGTTTGACAAAGAAAACATTACTGCTAACGTGTGAAAAAAACAATTGGATGGTTACGGGCAAAACAATTCCGTGAGAAGCATTGGCGCCGCGCGTTCCACCTCATTAATATGGCAGATGCACAAGTACACATATGTAACTAGTTCCAAGTCTTATCCTCCGTTTGTGAAGAATTTATACCCAATTTAATTTATAAATTGATAAAAAAAAAGAGTAGTTGATAGGTTGATGGCATCGTCAATCCATTAAAATGTATAATTGGCGCTTATTTATGATTATATTAGTTTCATGTTTAACGATGTGAATTCTACTCAACTCATAACATGCGTCGTAAAGATAAGGCTTCGTTTAATTGCTCATGTTACGACTTGTTATTAGGTTCTCACGTGGTCTAGCCGGCCCTGGGGTAAATTCCGATGCCCGCTACTCAATCCGAGGTGGAAGGTCCAAGCCTACAAGCACCAAGCTGCCGAGCCTACAGACCCATGTAATTCCCAGGCCAAAGTAACTCCGAGAACAAGACCCATATAATTTTGAGGCCAAACTAGCTCCGAGAACGAGACCCAAGTAAATTCTGAGGCCAACAAGCTTCGAGGCTACTCAGTTAGTGGCAGCCCACGTGCAAAGATTGAACTCGTGATGAAGATCTTTATTCGAATGATAAATGTGACATTTGTAAAAAAATGTATTTGTGTCTTGTCTTTTCAATGTAAGAGCATTTAATATTCTGATAGGCTAGGAAAGTTAATTGGATGGCTAGGAATTGACGCCTCGGCCGAGGAGATGAGACAGCGTATAATTTGATCCAAGGGTCGCAATTTCATTTGTAACACTATAAATACCCCCCCCCCCTCCCCACCACCTAAAAATTGAAGGAGGATGCGAATTTATATACAAAACCACAGCTAAAATGCTTGGAGCAAACCCGAATTCATTCTCTACAATATATTTTACTCTTTACAAATTTGATCTATTTACATATCGATTGGTTCTTATCTTACAATCGTAGTTCATCAACCTTGTCGGAACTCGAACTAAAACGTCTCGTGTCATTGAGCTCCTCCCACGTCCATCGTCCAAACTTGGAGCGATCTTGAATGTTGATCGGCATTTACGTGTTGAATCTAACTTGCGCACGTACGAGTGGATCCGGCCTCTGTTGGCAGCATTTTTTGAGGTCAACAGCTCCATTACTTTTTCTTTTTGTTGACTTTCGAATCTAGTGGAACTGAAGCATCTACATATCTCAACTTCTTTCCTATTCACACATAAGTTATCTGTACACTTGAACAAACGTGTTAGAGATACAGACTATCGCTCCAAAAAGAGAGTTTAACCACCGTATGGATGGATGCTCAAATCAAATCATGGACAGCATTTGAGTGTAAAGAAAATACAAAAGACAGAAATATAGAATTCGAATTTAGATTACCCTTCAAATGCCACAATGACTAGGTATTTACAAGCCTGTGTTGGGGACGAGGCCTCTTGAATGATTGACATGCCATTTCATCCAAACGGCTCACATGTCAAACTCAATATGTCACATACTACCATACTATTCATTATAGGTTTGTGACCTTTCACACCCTGTCCAAGATGGATCACTAGGAATGTGACTACAAGCTATGTTTGTTGAAATGTCACAACAATCATTTCACACGTTGCTCGAGATGTCATATATTACAATTTAATCAAGACCGCGAATAGGACCTCAATCACGTTGGACTTAAGAGACCCATTTGGTGTGGCCACGGATTGGATCACTCTTTGATGCCTCTATGTGATTATGTGACGAATGTCTCGAGAGTTGCATCGTCTCACTAGGATATACGACGAGGAGTTGGGCCATGCTCCTAATGGCTCAAAAGAAGTGTCTGATGAGGCAATGAAACTATGGTTGTCATGATGTGATGCCAAAAATGTCCAATAGAATTAATTTCTAGGCTATGATGATAAATGAGCATATTTGGTCAAGTGGGTTAGTTGCTATTACTAGATAATTTCATAAGTCACCCAAAAAACCCCAAACCTAATATAAAAGGTCCAAATGGCGTTTACAAAATGCAACTTTAGTTGTTTTGGTAATTGATTAGTCGTTAGTAGATCTGGATTGTTGATTTTAATATGAGATCAACTGTGATTGTTGAGGGCATAAATATAGCTCTTTGGGGTTTCCTTTCTCATTCCAAACGTCTGATTCTTTAGAGAGACTAGGGTTTTCTCTTTGCTCCATATTCAACCTCTTATTGGACGTATTCTTGAGTATTCCAAGTGAATTCTTGTGAGTTTTTGTGATTTATTAAGTGAAAAGTGTGTTTGGGGGTATGGGGTTGAAGTCTTCTGGTCCATTGAAGCAACTTCAATAATATCTTTTAGGGTTTGAATTTGTATGGCCACTATGATACAAAATGGTACAATAGTCCTAGCTCGTGTCTATGATATCTTAGTGTCTTTGGTAATCTGATTCTAATTGTAAGTTTGTGAACGATTTTGTAACATTTGTCTTCATTCTGTAATTTTTGTATATGAGTGACCTCAAAGCATTAGATAAGAGAATAAAATAAATCCATTGAAGAGGTAATTCTTTCGCAGCACTGATACTTGCTTGTCATTTTACTTAGCCCATGTTTGACTCCCTTTAAAATAAAATAATTTATTTTTCATACTAATATTCAATCACATAGTTACACAATAAAATATTTTGCACATAAATTCAATACTTTTTTTTTCACTTTTTAACCACATATTTTTCAAAAAATCGCTACTCAAAACATCATTTTTACACAAAAATAATCATCAAATAGGGCATAGGTGGCAGGCACGTGATCAATCATGTAGGCATACGCATCACACTTTTTTATTCTAGTTGAGTTCCATTTAAAATGATCAACTTTAGGGATGACAACAGGACAGGGCGGGTCGGGGTCACACCAACCTCCCCCGCCCCGTCAGGCAACTTCTCGCCCCTTCCCCGCTCTGTTACCAGTTTAAGGTCGGGCGAGGCCCTTGCTTCGTTTACTATGACGTTTCATTTTTTTATTGAGTTTTTTATAATTCATTTTATTGCCCATATTCATTAAAGTGGGATAATAATATTTTTTCTTATTATTTTTAAAATTTAGATTGTTCAAATATATTTGGTAAACTAAATTTTTTATTATTTGTCATATACTTTTAAATAATCTTAGTTGTCATTTTCTATTAAAACTAATAAAATTTCATGAAATTAATACTAAATAAATAAATGGGGTAGGTGGGATGGGGTACCCGTTGTCCGTACCCGCTCCATTCTCAACTTGAATATCCGATTAAGTGGATAATCCTCGCCCTTTTCAGAGTTGGGCCTCGCGGATATCGGTTTTGTCGGTTTTTTTTTTTTTTTTTTTAATGCCCCTACTCAACTTTGTTAAAACAACAGCGTTGAAGTGTTTGGCACCGCCTGGTCATCCTCATCAATGGATGGCAGCTGCACTGAGTGAACAGATAACTATCCACATCATTCACTCTCTCATAAATACCACCTCAACCGCCACGTTCCCCCCTTTAATTCCAAACTTTAACATTCATATCTAGTAGATATTCACATTCCAGGATCTGGGTAGAACAATTCTCCTGCAAATCAGTCAAAATGGTGAAGAAAATTGAAGCTAAATTCTTAGCTACTCTCTTCGTTTTCATGGCTATTTGCGGTGGTTTTGTGGCCGGTGGTGCAGATACGGCGTTAGCAAACAAGTGCGGGGCGGAATTTCAGAAGGTGACGGCGTGCTTGACATTTGCCACCGGGAAGGCGGCTGCGCCGGGCTCCGAGTGCTGCGAGGCGGTGAAGGATCTCAAGGAAAGTGACCCGGCTTGTCTTTGTTTCATTATTCTGCAGATCCATAATGGTTCTAATCCTACCCTTAAGCAAATGGGGGTTCAGGAATCACGCTTGCTTCAGTTGCCTTCAGTTTGCAAATTGGCTAATGCTAGTGTCACTGAATGCCCCAGTAAGTTTTATGTTTTAAGAATATTTTAGCATGCATGCTGGGCTAAAGCTTAAAACATCAACCTTACTTATAAATGGGTTTTCTATTTTAAGGTGAAATTATTGACCTTTTATAGCTTAAAATAAGAAAACATCTTATTCAAATGTGTTTAGAGTTGGACAAAAATCCCGCCTAACCGAATCGATTTAATCCGACTTGGGTAAAATTTTCTCAAATTTCGTGGTTTGGGTCAATTATTGTGGCTACCAAATCGAATTGGCTCAGGTCAGGTTGAGGGTTAAACATCCTACCCGATACGATCCAACTTGAGCCAACCCACATAACAAACAGAATATTTGTCCAGCATCAAATATCGAGTTTGCTTTGCAGATGTTTCCCCAGCATACTCGACTTTTGAATAGAAAAATCGAGATTTGCTGGCTTGCCCACAAAACTTGAGATTTCCATTGACTCACTAACTCGTCAAATGTTCACAAAATTTGATAATTAGGGGGTGTTTGATGCATATTATATAGAAGAAAATATATTTTATGATGTGATGTGATGGAAAATATGTGGTTAAAAAATAAGGAAAAATTTTAGTTTACGTATAATATTATTTTATTGAAAAATATGTGTTTGAAAATGAGTTTTGAAAAAATGAATTTTTTTTAAGAATGTGTATCAAACATTCATTGACTTGGACCTAAGATGAAACCATAATACAAGTGAATTGACCCAAACTGAATAGGTTTGGTTTTTGCAGCAGGATTGGGTCGGTTTGGCCTCAATTCACCCAAACAGACTAAATTGGTTTTGTGTCGGAATTGCGTCAAAACCGACTCACACCCAGCTCTAGATGTGTTTGTATAGCTCTGTTTGGCGTCCATTCTCTTTTTTTTCATTTTTTTCTATTTCTTCATTTCAACCACATATTTTTCAAATAAAATAATATTACACACAAATCTAAAACTTTTCATCACTTTTTAATCATACATTCTCCCATCAATCTTTATTTCAAAATTTTTCAACCCATTAAAATGGGTGTCAAACAATCTTATAGTATAACTTTATTTATAGCGGACATGCTCCCCTTTGAATTTTTTTTTTTTTTTTAAATGCTTGTTATGAAGTTAATTTTGTCGAAGTTTTCATTAACTAATAACTAATGTTGGACGTAATCAGGAATAGTTGAGAGCAAGTATTTTGTTTATGTAGCCAATTTAGTAACCAACAAATCTCAGCTCTATTTTCCCTTGAAATGACTCTTTATGTTTTAGTACTTTAGCTTAAGATGTCGATTTGTGCCCATCAATACATTTTTTACCAAGTAATCGTCCCTTGAAGGTTTTTATAAAAAATTTCGACATATCCTAATCTTCTATGTCACAAATATATGTTGAAATTGTGCCATCTTCATATGACAATCTTCTCTGTGAGCTATCATTCGGTTCATAAACAGTTTACCGAACTAATACGCAATTTTGCATAATGAGCAGAGCTCCTACACTTGCCTGCAAATTCCTCTGATGCTGCGATTTTCACCAACGCTAATGCTACAATGACCACCCCGGGGACATCACCACCAACAACTGCTGGTGGCTCAAATGGATTCTGGCATGGACCGCAGCAACTCACAGGACTTATGACCGTAGTCATGGCCATCTTCTTCTATGCATTTCCGGCGGGGGTTTAATTCCAATGCATGACATTAATTTTTACTTGTTGGCTGGCTGCATGTTTTAAGTGGAGTTTCACTTCTTTTGACTCGAGCTTTTGTTAAATTTGTAACTTGATTTATATTGTACTTGACTATCCAACTTATCTTTTAGTACTACTATCATCCAGTTTCTTTTACATTGACAGAAATTTAGATAAAATAGTTAACATGGTAATAAATGAAGTAAACTCCTCCGTTCAAATATTACCACCAATTATATAATTACTAGTGAGATGCACGTGCAAGGCACGTGTCGTAGTGTAGCTGGCTACGTAATAGCCTAGAGAAATTTTTGTTGGCTACGTAATAGCGCGTGGAGATTTTTGGTCATTTTTGAGACATCACTAATTTAGTGCCTTCGGTAAACATGTGTTGCATTGGCGAAGTAGAAATTGAACACTATCTACAAGAACTCCCAGATGAAGTTTACACTATGGCAAAACTATAATGGAGTGCTATACTACAAGATTCTATTTATGCAATAACTTGACCAATTTTCATGGAAACAATAGATACAAGAACTTCTATATGATAAGAAAGAGTGTCATTCATAAGCACGACATATGAGATACAAGAATTTTTTATTGACAATTTCAAAAAGAGAGTCCTGATAAAGGAATCAATTTCAGAAAAATTATGCTAATGCTTCTCAAAGGAATGTTAATTATTAGACTAAGACAAACTACAAAATAACATTCTTAAGAGCAAACAAATGATGATTTATACATTTCAAAAGCATCACACACACCATCATAGTTAAGTTACAAGCTAAAGCATCGTGAAGCTTGTTATACATTCCTGCTAAGTTCAAACTTCATGGAAGAGTTTTCATGCAAAAGTTGTGCCCCAAAATAAAACAAAGTTACAAGTCAAAAGACCGTGAAGTTTTTGTAAATGGTGCTACAAAATAAAACAAAATTGTTCAAAGGTGACTGGGGTAGAATCATTTAGATGGAGATGGCAAAACGAGCAAATCAATCTTTTAGGTCGTAGCATTGATGTTGTCTTCTAAGTTCAAATACATACGAGGATGATTAGTTGAGTTTTCCTTTCTCTGTAACTTGATCATTTTTTGAGCTGGGGATAGCAAGTTCCGTCTCAGCTTTTATGTTGGGAAGTACTGGCTCACTTGAAGTTTGGAACGACGAGCGCTTTGCAGATGGTGGTGACATTTCGTGACCATCATAATTTTTATTTTTATTTTTTGATAGGTAACCATCATAATTTTTATTTACCTCTGCAAGGCACAGGAAACCTTTTTCTTTCTCACTTGGTTGTTCTGTTCCATCAGTAATAGTAGAGAATGCATCGAGGGCAAATATAATTTCATACTTATACTCAGTAGTGTTTGGCTCCAGTTGTGTGACCTTGACATAAAATACGTGTTCTTCTCCAGGTTCCATTTGAATGAATTCATCAATGTTTGGATCACTTCCCTGTTAAAATTGAGGATCGAAAAATTACAATTACTATGCATGAGTGATTAAAGGCGACATGGTCAGGGCATGATATAAGCACTTACTAATTTAGAATGCTTCATTAAAGTCTCAACATTACACTTCAACAATATCTTAGCAAGGTCGCCAATCAAACTTGCAATTAAGATTCCACTTGCATCTTCTAACTGTACATTAGCATTTGCCCTATGATAATGGAGATTGAGTTCATTATCATTAAGAAGAAAGAATGAAATGGAAGAACACATGTCAAGTTTAACAAGACAACTTCATAAGTGATACATATTGGAATGGAATCTAACTAGCATTATCTAAGGACGGCCTTTGAGGAAAGATATTTGCAGTAAATACATGGAAAAGTCTCACAAAAATAGTTGGTTGCACAAGCACATGGGGTTTAGTAGGAATGTTCTGCAAACTAAATTTTGTGTATGTTGATTATTTTGTACAACTTCATCAGCTATAAGTCGATCCTGTTCATAGTCATATTGACCATCGACTTCCCGATCTGGTGTACAAATTCTAAATATTGAAGATACACTATAACTAAAGCTGGCAACTACAATAAAATGAATCGTCATTAATATTAAGATATACAAATAACGTTGATTTGTGAGGGATGAAGACAACTTATGAGGTGAATTTCACGTTAAAAGACATAGGTAACCAAACGGCGAAAATTTGTAAACTTACCTCTTTCATGTTCAAAACTATCCTAATCTAGAACATTATCCAATGGAAGAGCTGCACACGCGAGAATGAAAAGAAAATAAGCTATAACTAAATTAAAGTTATGTACATCAAATAACATAAAAAATAAACGTGCACTACAAAAGCTACGACTACCTTAGAACATAAAGAAACAAATACCTTCTTCTACTAATCTCTTCGTTCTTAGACGACAATCATGTGTAACTGTAATTGCTCTTGTTTGAGCATGCAGTTCTTGTCGACGTGCATTACGCAACTCTCGTGCTTGGGCGTATAATTCTCGACGTCGTGAATTTCGAGATTTTTTTGATTTAGCATAAATCTCTCGACGACGCTTCTTTCGTAGTTCACAGCTTCCAGCACTACCCTCAACAGCATCCATAAGACAAATACCTATATACAATGCAAAGTGAAAACAAAAGAAATTGTTAAAGAGGCAAAGCTTGATTGACCGGAGAAATTGGAATTTTAAGATAAACAAATACCTAATTTTTCTTGTTATTTTTTATTCACTAAGCGATAGTCTCGAACAAGATAATAATAACAAAAATCTCGAAGTTAACCAGAAATCTCATAAATATCATATTCAAGACCATAGTTGAAGGAATCGAAAAATATATACACAACAACCTCAACCTTAAAGACCCCTTAAAAATGAATTTAAGTTGCTTGTTCACATTGCACAGTATCTATATAAAACGTCCATATCTCCATTTTGTTTTCATACAACATTCGTGACTTGGTAAATTCTTTAACTTGTGAATACAATTAAAGTTTAAAATATATGGAAAAATCGTATTGCACATAAAAAGACAAAACACAAAAAGAAATTTAAATTATCTAGTGCCGGACTATGTTGCTAATCAAATTCCACCATTATTTTTGGACAATTGCTATTCAAAACTCCAAGTTATAACTATTTCTCAGTACCCTTTGGAAAATCAATTGGGCCTCGTTATAAACTGAAATCAAATAAGAAAAATTTAATTATAAAAAAAAAGAATGGAAAAAAATATTCAAAACAAACTCTGTGCACAAGTGCACAGAGATTAAAATAGTAAGAAAAAAAAATGTGTCGGATTATTATAGACAATTGCATGTATTGACTTAAAACCTTGCCAAACATGCCATAAAGCAATACATCTTAAAAGATGAACTTGAATTACCTAAAGAAGATAAAACTTGATTTATTGGAGCAATTGGAAATTTAAGATAAACAAATACATAAGTTTTCTTGTTATTTTTTATTCACTAAGCGATAGTCTTGAACACAATTACAACTTTTGTTACAATTTAAACAAAGCTTTCTGACCTAGCAGGCAATGAATGATGTAACATCAGAGGTAAGTCTTAACACCATTTGACAAATGAAAACATGTCATCCAAGTATTTATTCAATGTGTAATTCCGAAAATAAAACAAATTTGCATCATAATAACTAACAAACCAACTTATATTTCCTACTCTCATCAGTAAACAGAAAGAATTTTAATTTGGTTAACTGGAAAGCTTTATGACCTATAACCATAAACCAAAGTATTTATTTAAAGTAAATAATACATTTCATAGTTGTGTATTAGTTTCGTCTTTAAACATAAAACGAGAAGCACTATTTTGTATATAAAAGATTTCCTACCAAGACTTACTAAAAATGAAGAAAAAAAATATTTATCCTTACATACAGCCTTAACAGGAGAATGTATGCCAATATCCTAGCCTTCAAGGAAATTAGTTTCCTCAACAATAGTCAACCGACGGTATGTTGCTCTCCTTATTACCTGTAGAAGAAGAAAGGACAATATATTTTTTTATAAAAGAGAGAGAGAGAGAGAGAGAGAGAGAGAGAGAGAGAGAGAGAGATTTAGTTGATTAGTAAGGTGAACACACGTTAGTTGATTAATGTTGAAAATAAGTGTGTCTATTTGAGGCTGGGAATCAAAGAAAATGACGATCTGATTTCGAGGCTCATATTATTCACAAGGAAATGGAAGATTGAGGAATGGGTTTCTTTTGAGTCAACCAGATTGAAAGAAACAAGATAGACCATCATATGACAGCATTTCTCACATAAAAAAGAAAAAAAAAAAAAAATTATGATTGATTATAGCACTTAGCAAGACGTGTATGGATGAATAGTAGCCGTTCCTTAGGCCCTTTTATATTGTATGGATATGGATAGGGATAGTGCTAACAACTATCTAAGAGCTCATATTAAAAGTTCCTATAAAGAGTGGTTGTAAATTTTACAGTGGAAGCAAAACTTCTTCAATAGAACTCGAAAGTTCCAATGAAAAATACACAAATGAAAAAAGGAAGTTCGAAATAAAAGGGAAAATTATTTATCATAAACAACCAATATAAATCAACTAAAATCTAAAAAAAAAAAAAAAGACGACAAGTCTCATAACACAGCTTCTCAATCAGACCTCAATCCAACTGAAAAGTGCAAATTAGAAATTTAGTCTCCCTATATATAATGTTGTATGAAATCACAAAAGAAATTTTTTAAGAGTCATCAGGAAAATAAGTAGAAAGTTTAAGCGATTATTTTCAAATCTCGTAAAAGGGGAAAAAAGGAACTCGGTCACTTTTTTCCTTTTCATTTTTGCAGCAGTTATGGAGTATGTAAAAATACATAAACCAGGTAAGTTTTCCTTATTTCAACACCCGCCATTATAATGTTTTTATGTATTCTACAAACCCAATAAATTCTTATTGCCTTACAGGCGACATCTTTTGTGATTATTATTCTCAAAAATCTTTGCAACATATCTCCCAATCTACTAATTAATTTACCAAATGGAATAACCAACTCAACTGTAATGTTCAACTTATAAACCATTCACGTAGAAACAAATCCAAGTTAAATTTCCACACCTGAAAGGCAACAAGTATAATTGTGAAAAGTCAGCAAGACATTTAACAAGGTACCAGCCCTAATAAAACCAGAGCAGCACAGTTAACTTTTATGATTATGTTCACACAGTAATATTTAGGACAAGTCATTAACTTACCAACTATCATGACAACATTAAGACATTTAACAAGGTACCAGCCCTAATAAAACCAGAGCAGCATAGTTAACTTTTATTATTATGTTCACACAGTAATATGTAGGACAAGTCATTAACTTACCAACTATCATGACAACGTTAAACCTAAATTACACAATGAAAACTAATTCGTCAACAAAAAGAAAAACATAACTTTAATTTTCGAATTACAAATTGAAAACCAATTCATCGAATAATGGAGTCGTTCCTTCCCTTCCCTTCTATTTATTACTCTCAAATGAACGCTACATTAAAGATAAAATATAAAGATTCAAACAGTTGTTGTATCAAACAGCTATTGTAAGCCAGTATAACATAGAAATCAAAAAAAGATAAATTTTCAAACAATACAAAAAAAAAAAACCACAATACACTACCCAGTACGCAGATAAATAAAATTAGCAACGCCAGATTAAACAAACTTTGTAAACTTTCATAATAAACGAATTAAACAAATAACTAAATAATTCACATTTTTCCTATTAATTAACTCGAAAACGAACTCTTACCCATATGTTCCTTCACCAATCTGCTCTAATTTCTCGAAGCATTCCACACTTCTTTGTCCGTTTCTATTTCTTCAAAAGGGAAAGAAAGATCAGCCCGAAAGAGATAAAAGCCCAAGGAATGAATATTATGAAAGCTAAAACCATAAATTTTCACATATCATCATTAACTTACACAATAATCAAACAACTTTAGTTAAATACCTCAAAAACTGCAACAAAGAAGCCGACTGAAGAACCCTTACTTTCTAGCACGAAACTCCCTTCTTCCCAAAATCCTTGTTCGCTTATGATTCTCCTGCGCAATTCAAGATTCTTCCTTGTGTAGATTCGAACAGTTAGATGGACAGATGACCGACAGTAGGGTTTGAGAGTGTTTCCTTTTGCACACAAATGAAAGTCTCTATAGGGCTTCTTCCTTTTACGGGTGTGCCGAATAGAGTGGAAGGAAATGGAAGCCCAATTGGTGGTTGACGATATAACTTATTGACACCTGTCCCAATGAACAGTGCCGTTTTTTAGGCTCCTTTATATTAGGATACGTCAATTAGTTCTCTAATAAAAAAGTTGAATTTGATGGGTTGGAGATCATATTTAAATAAATGTGCTATTTTAGCTTGCATATTATTTTTTAGATGAAGTTGTTGAACATGTTACATCCACCGGCACAACTCCACAAATATCCACAAATAATAATATTTTTCATTTGACGGCAAGTAGATACTTTCTCAATATAGATATATTAGAACAAGAATAATGCTTCTTGGACATGCTCAAGGACATGGATTGAGGGATACTTTTAGATGTGATTGATAATAATTGGATGTTGTGTTGTTTTTTTTTTTCCAAACCGTTCAATCACGTGCCAATATGTGTCACATCACCTTATATAGTCACATCTTGTGGTTGACTAGTATCTGAAAAATTAAGTGCTCTCTTTGGCTAAAAACAACTAAAAGAACTTGAGTAAACTTTTCCTCTATCCTTCTCCTCATGTGTGAATCAGTTCAATCACCCTTTACGCCTAATCCTATATGTCAATACTAATTTCTTTCGAAGTCAACTAAAGTTAAGGTTCAATGCATTTTGATTGTTGCTTTGTTCCTCATCACCTTAAGATTGAATAAAATTTAAAAAATTGTCGTAATCACTAATGGCTTAGGTCAGCCCCAGCCCATTTTAATGTTGTGTAAAAAAGATTTATTTTATGCGTAAAATTTAAATTTTTTAGTTAGATCATGAATCCACCTGTGGTCGTAGTCTATTTCAGAATAGGGTGGTTTTCACCCAAAACCCAAAAAGTAGTGTCGACAGACTAAGGAGGCCTATTATAGTGCTATTTAAGTCAATTAACCGAGATAAATTTGAAATTTAACAAAATTGTTTGGGTCTCGTTCCATTTATACCGTGCTTAGGCCGGTCATAATTACCTCACCGTTGACTGATTGACTCATAAAGGAGAAATTTAGGGGACGAGAAAACCCTTATTTTTCAGAAAACCCTCCCCACTTTTATTCTTCTCTCTTCGCCTTCTTGTTGCCTGCGCCAATCCCTATAACGAAGTGAAGAATTTCCCGATACTGCTCGCTGTTTTTATCTCTAATTTCGGAATTCATCTTCACCATGTCGCAGGTAATTCATTCCAAATTTTATTCATTTTTACGTTGCATTTTACTGTTTATTTAGTGCTGCTTGAATGTGAATTAGAGTTTTTTAGTCAATCGGTTTCATTGCCCAACAATTTCTTGTTTTTATTGCGTGAATTTTCATTCATTCTGATCTGTTTTGTGAGTTTCGATTGAGATCTAAGTGAAGAAGCTGAGGCGTTTGTTCGTTTACAGGTTGATAACAGAAATTCTTCAGCAGCTAAACGGGCCCGTACTGATGGTATGCCTGTTGTCTCCTCAATGTCATAATTTTTTTTTATGCTCATAGATTACACGTTTTTTTTGTCTATACCTTTCGGATTTAACAATTGGCAAAATTATATGTTGTATAATTTGTATTCGTTTTGTTTTTGTTTTGTTTTGTTATTTTTGTGTGCAGAAATGATTACACTTGATAATTTCCGGTTTTCTTTGAAAACCGAGTTATATATTTAGAATGTCTCCAATTCCAATTCTTCTTTGAAAGCGGAATTATATATTTAGGACAGTTCAAAGTCCAATATAGTATATCTTACGACTCAAAAGGCTGCTTTGACGAATTTGAAACTCCTGTCTACTTGCACAACAGGTCAAAGGAAATCGTTTGCAGTTCATGTTGAACTCTTCGTGTTTCAATTGCATTTTCATAAGTACTATGCATATTTTCAAAGTGCTTAGTGTGTGTTGATTATGTATTCATAGGTTTAAAGTATGCATATTTATAACATATCAGATATGTCGGGCATGAATATTCAATTTTCGAATGCAATGGATGTTGACCAGAGCTCGACACATGTTGATAACGTATTGGAAACATAACAAGTATGCATATCTGAAACGTACTGGATATGAAAAATGTTATTAGCATATCTTGGAACTAGGAAACATTGATGCTGCAAAATGGCTGGAGTCAGTATCGCCATCGTTGGCCGACATACCAATTGGCATGTTTCTCTCTTTTTTGGTTTTTCTGTAGTGGACGTACCACCTACTTGTCATATGCATTTTCGAAACAACGAAAAAAAGGAATAAGAAAAACTAACCTGGAGAGGAGTGCAACTGTCTAATGGGTAAATTGTATGTGGAAATGAGCGGCAACGGTGCTGGTTGGAAGTGAGGGACGACCATTGGTGTGGAATAGAGAAGCTCTGACAGTGTTTCGTTGGGTTGAAGCTATGATTGAAGACTGAAGAAAAAACTAACATTTGAAACTTTCACAATTATAAAAATTTCATAGTGACGTGCCTTTTTAGAGGAAAACTAAAACACCTTTTTTTGTGTCACCTATGCTGAAGGCATCTTTTGCAAGATAGAATTGAAAGGGGGGCAATGAATGAGTTGAATATAGTATATATGGTTATTTGATTTCCTTCTACTTCATTGATCTGTCCATCATTTTAGAAAATTGGTAGCTGTTTTTTAAATGGAATTTAATTAGCTTTACACTATTTTATGAGCTATACACACTATGACTAAGTATAGAATTCTGATGCTTCAAAACCCACTTGGATTAGGAATCTTTTCGTTTTGGTTTTCAATTCGTATGACTAGCTCAAGACCTTGAATGGCCATGAATTGTTTAGCTTCTTGGTTATCCTTTGTTCTTCCTAATTATCGAGCATTTTATGTTTTGTGCTTGTAGGTGGTCGCAGAGAGGATGACTGGACCTGCCCTAGTTGTGGCAATGTCAATTTCTCATTTAGGACGACCTGCAATATGCGTAATTGTACTCAGCCTAGACCAGCTGACCACAACCCTGTAAGAATTCAACATCATTTAATATTAAATTGCCAGAATTTGCATTATGAAGAGTTAGTACTTTCCTTTTGTACAACTTTACACTGGATCTTTTTTGTCTATGTGCATGCATTAAAACTAGATCTCATCTACTGGAAAGACTATGTTTCTTATTTCAAGAGGTGGATACCATCTCTCTATTTCTTGGTGTGGAAGTTCCTCAAGCTCTTCCCCAGTGAGAAAAGGAAAAAATGGTTCATGGTGCATTTTGAAATCGTTATATTCTTCTGCTAGTCATGATGTTCATCATCCTACTTTCTAAATAGTATTTCATCAAAATCCTAGTTTTGTAAAATTTCTGATAAGGTCTATTATCTAACGTCTCCTCTTTTTCTAGAAATCTGCTGCCAAGCCGATGCAAGCACCTCAGGGCTACTCATCTGCAGCGCCCTATCTAGGATCTGGTGCACCCTCAATGTATATGGGCGCACCACCTTATGGTTCCTCTCTTTTTAATGGAACATCTATACCACCATATGATGTTCCTTTTTCTGGGGGCTCTGCTTATCACTATAACTATGGTAACCGTCTCCCTGGAGGCAACCCATATAGGCCCCTGCATTTATCTGGTCCAGCTCCTTATTCAAGTGGATCAATGATGGGAAATGGTATGTCCCTTAACTCTCGATGTTTTAGATTCCTACATCTACAACATCAGCACAGTAATACTTTTTGTGGATTCTATTTCACTCTTTTGGCCCGTAGAAATTATTGTAACATTGACAACATAAAACTAATCCTTGTTCGTACTATTGTGATTACCATTTCATTGCTTCAGTCCATTATTTATCTTACATATTTGAACTGTAACCTTTTCTTGTATCCTTTCAAGGATTTGTTTTTGTATTGTTGATTCATCATTCCCCATCTTATTTTACACCTTGCAGGCGGGATGTTCGGCATGCCGCCACTAATGGATCGATATGGCTTTGGTTTGTCTATGGGCTCTGCCATGGTAAGTGCCATATAAGGTTCCTTTTTCCTTCCCTTTTCTTAATACTTAATAAAATATGTGAAGGTATTTTTAGAATAGCATGGGTTAAGAATCTATATTTGTCAAGTTTTCGATAATCCCACACGGTGTTTGCTAATGATGGAATGTCAGTTATTTGTGCTCTTCACTTGCGTATTTCTTTCTCTGAAAATCCGGAATTGTTTCTTCATCTCAATCAAGAATTACATTATTCTGTGATGATTGGTTATCTCCGTGGTGGTTTCCTTTACTATTAAGTGGTCCACTTATTGCAGGGTCCAAGACCTGGATTTTTCCCTGAAGATAACTCTCAAAAGAAAGGTGGAGGTATGTTATTTCCTTTCGTTGTATTCAAAGCTTTCATTTATGAACTAAGATACATTCAATTGTATGAATTAGAGCTTTCTCTTAATGCTCTTTTAGATGGAACTCGTGATAATGACTGGACATGTCCCAAATGTGGAAATGTCAATTTTTCATTCAGAACTGTTTGCAACATGAGAAAGTGCAACACTCCTAAGCCTGGATCCCAGGTTTGAGCTATGACTTCCTGATGATATCTAGTATTGACCAGTGTTCTAGTTTCTAAGTTTGCCTGTTCTGGGACTCATGTAGTTTATTTCTTTTTATTTTTACAGCAGGGTGCAAGATCTGGCAAGAACTCAAGTAAGTCCAAAAACACGAATATAGTTTTCCAATTTAGGGGAAAAATTATTTTTCTCCTTTCTTACAATGTTGTGTTTTATAAGCAGACATGCCAGAAGGGAGTTGGAAGTGTGAGGAATGCGGCAATATAAACTATCCCTTCAGGACTAAGTGTAACAGACAGAATTGTGGTGCTGAAAAACCTTCTGAGATAAATAGCACCTCCCCAGAAGCAGCCGATGCAAATGATCAGGTCAGATGTGAACTCTGTATGAACCTCTGTTATTTGAGATTGTACATGTCATTTGGTCTTCTGTATAGGTGCAATAAATTCATTAAGTGTTCAACTTGGAAATTTGTATGTAAAGATTTTCTTTTAATGGAAACCCCTCCTGTTGATATATTTTCATTTTTTTCTCCTTAATTGATCTTGCAGAGTTTACATGTTCACTTTCTACTTTTAGTTTTTAGCGTTGTGTATTTATTAATTACAATTGTCTACTGTTCCAGTGAGTACTAGGCATGTTTGAGAAGGTCCAGAGTTGTCGTCCAGCATTGCTCAGTGTGGGTGTCTGAAAGTCAGTTGTGTCATCTTCCTGTCGCAGCAATTGTCGAGTTACTCTGCCTTCTAAGTTCTAACAATTTGTGTCCAGTTGTTGTATTAACTCTTATTTATCTTGTCATCTTTGTCCTTATGAAGTTGACCTTTGTCTGCCAGCTTATTCTGGCTATTAGATTAATTCTGGTTGCTGTTATCTAGGATTCTATACTTGGGTATCGCATCAATTTTAGACGTTAACATGCACATGCATTTTGAGCTTCTATTCTTTTGTTTATTGATTTCGTTTTGTTGTCTGTGCTCTTGGTGAGCCTCTGTTCTAGGACAGTCGAACATATCTTTGAAGTCTTAAGATCTAAAGCAGGCTTGTCAGTCTGGGTGAAATGGTTGGTCGGTTGGTTGACGAAATGACAGCCCGTAAGAAAGGTTGTCCAAGTCCTAAAATTAGGATACTTAGCGGCCTGTTGAGTTGTCTCATGTCTGTCTCAAGTCTTTGATACGAAGCCAGATGGTTTCAATGTTGAATACAAGATCATCCTAAAAAATATGCGGTTTGGGCTATTCTAGCCTGTAGCGGATGTTGTTTGGAAATATTGTTGCTGTGCTTGTGTGAAATTTCAGACCTGCAGAAGTGCGATCGTTTGGACTGTCGTCCCCCTGAATCCTGGGAAGGGAAACAGAAGTGCACGTCACTTGGGACTTGAAAGGTGGTAATCCAACATGATAAGAGGCTCATCAGAATATCAAGTTATTATCTAGGTTTCCTAGATGATTTACTCGACTAATAACTAAAACTCGGCCTTGATTAACTCTATTGACGAAGAATCTGTCTCTGTGATGTAGAAATCAAGAAATTCAATTCTTCCAGAAGTTGTTATTTTATGAACAGTGTTTACTTTTGATAGCCCCTTTTCAATCAGAAATTGATTTTGCATATGAATTTTAAGTGTGAAACCAACACTAGCATAGTCACAACAAAGTATGTTGTTGGCTTCAACTTTTGAACGACCCTTCGATCAACAGTCAATAACACGAGGTTTGAATTAGCTAAAATGTTGATAAATATTTCTGTTATAAATCATTTAAAGGGATCATATATTTTATTAATTTTTAGCTAAATCAAATTAGTGTGTTTTATGCACGCGTGTGAGGATGAGGTTAGCTTTTGCCCTCAAAGTCAAATGAGAAACGAAGACTGAGGGCTGGGGGCAGTAGACTTCGTCAAAATAACTTTGGGCATGATGGTGTGAATGTAGATAAGTTGTCAAACTTGGTGTACAAAAGGCTTTACTCGGGAGATAAATAGAGTGGTATGTTATCAAATAAATTGTTCTAGTTTAGTTCTTATCACGAAAACTTTTGGTTAGGGTGGGGTGAAATTGTGAAAGTGAATAAATAGAATAATAATTTATAGTAACATAATGGTTGACATAATTTGACGTGATATTTTATTTTTGGACTATTTTAAATACCGTCAACATTCTTATCAAATCATCCGTTGTTAACTATTTAAATGTATCAATTACAATTTTTCTGTCAAAGTAACAAAAATCTAAATAGAATATGTGAGATGCCATATCGAATAACTTGTAAATTTTTGGTGCAATTTTTACTGCTTTTATAGACAGTTTATTTTAGCTGGAGTTACAACTTTTTAGTACAATCCTTATTAATATTGAAAAAATCTTGATTGAAAATATTTAAAGTATTTAACAATCTAAATTGAATACACTCTTTAAATTGATTAATGGAATGTGCGTATTGTGTGGTTCTACGCATCGTAAGCTAGAAACTACACAAGTTTCTTGCAGATGTTGTGAAATAACCTTGTTGATTATTGTCACGAGGAAACATTTTAGTGAATATTTATTTGGAAAAATAAAATTTTAAATTAATCAATATTAAATTATTAATTTTACGTAGACTCCATATGAAAAGGGAAAAAGTTGGGGAAGAGTGAGTGCATTGGAAAGTGGAACTATGGCTGCTAAGAATTACTTTTCTTCTTCCGTTTCTACGCAACACCAACACCACTTCAGGTCTCCTCCTTATCTCCGACTTTTTTATATTTATAAAAATAGTAGCTGTAGTTTCTTTAATTAGAATCGTAATCATACACGAAACAATTCGGTATAATCCGTGAAGTAATAGGCAGGAGAAAATTTTTAGAGCGTTATTGAATAGAAATAAATCTAAAAGATTTTTTTTTCCCTATAAATTGTTGATTTTGTATTATTTGTTTAGCGAATCTTCATATATAAACAACTTTTTCCGCCGTTGAGAATCGTTTCTTTGTCTGTCTAATTGTGTTGCCAAGTAAGGAGAAGCGTGATTCTGGCCGATTCAGTGTGTTCATATCGCGATTGATTCCGGTTTGATCCTTCTGGAGATTTAGGTAATGCTATGCCAAAATTAATTATTGAGTTGTGTATCTTGCGTTTAATGGATTTAACCTATGTTTGGGTTTCATTTTTATCTCCTTAAATTCTACTTTTCAAAGTCAAACTTATTAACTACTCGTTAATGTAAATTTTTAGCAACAAATAATTAGAGGCTTATTATTTCTCATGCTACTTCTATCTTCTTTTTCGATTAGTCCCCAGATAATGGTAAGCATTGCGCATTTGTATTGTGGATTTATGTATTTTTTCAGATCTTGTACTTGTTCACATATGTGATTTTGCATTCATTTAAGTTGCTTGGTGGATTATTCAACTTTACAGTGGTTTTTATAGTTGTTAGACCTGACCTGGCCGACCCAACTCAAGCAGCAAGTCACTTGTTTAATTGGCCACACAAATTTATGAAGTATCTTTTGCTTGAAGGTTGCGGACGAATTTGCGCAGGCATCCCATACATAAAAAAAAACTAATCCCCTCACTGAGTTCTCTCCGGTGTGCAATGCACCCAAATAATAATTATAATGTGACTTTCCTCCAATTTTCAATACAATATGACTTTTCTATGTTTAATAAAAGTGACAAACAACAATTATAACTATGATTTGCTAAAAAAGTAACAAGATACTTTGTCTTGTACCAATTTATTTCAATTATACTATATATTCTTTCTCAAAAAATGCATTACTCTTCGTAATTTTACCATACCATATTTATGTTGATACATCTTTGGAGCATCGTAATGTTAGCTTACTCTAATTGTTAATTGCATTACCACTAAATACATACACAAGTCCGGACACGTGTCTGTTACTTAGTTATTGATTTATGCAAGAACACCGTTTCCGTTTCCGTTTCCAAACAGCTTACCTTTAGCTCTTCAATCACGTCATCGGATTTTGCCAAGTTTTTAATATATCATACCAGATCGGATGATAGATTGTTTGAAGAGAGAAATGGAAATAGATGATTAGAATAATTTTTTCTCATGAACTTGTCTATTCTGTGAGTTAATGCATGTTTGAGCAATCAAAAAAATGGGTAATTACATGTTTGTAGACTAACCGTATGTAATAAATCTAGAGTTTTAGGTTCTGTTGCCAACTCTCTCTTTATCTTTTATGTAATTCACCGGTCACATGAACTCAATATGCTTTTGATCCTGGATATCAAGTCTGCTTACTGAAGTATTCATTGCTTTCTTTTGGAATAATAATTGAGTTTTACATTTAATGAATTTGCTGATAATGTTTTGTAATTGTACAGTCTTCACTCTTCAATTTTTCTGCTTTTTGAATAATTCCATCTTGTTAAACTTCACTTTTTGCCATTCTTGAAGATTGCTCCACAGAATGACTGCTGATAGATCTGGAAGTGTCAAAATGTTGCAAACTGGTGAACCTCCACTAGCAAAGAAAGCTCGAAAGAAACAGGCTCGAGGAAAAGTGACTGCAACTACAAGATCGACTGAAATTATGAAACTGTGTGTATGGAAAGAATTTCCAAGGGACCTTTACGAAACTGTGATAGCAAGACTTCCCATAACCACATTTTTCCGTTTTCGTTCAGTTTGCCAGGATTGGAATTCATTGCTGACTTCACAGAGTTTCTCCCAACAGTGTGCTCAAGTTAAGCAAACCCGCCAACCTTGGATTTATGCCACCATACCTGGAAAGGTTAATGATGGAGCCATTTATGATCCACAGTCAAAGAAATGGTATCATCCACCTGTGCCTGCCCTGCTGACAGAGTTGATCGTGGAGCCAGTGGCATCGGCAGGGGGTCTCGTCTGTTTTCTTGATAGTGAATATATGACTTCCTATGTCTGCAACCCTGTTACGGCCTCCTTCAAAGAGTTGCCAGCTAGGTCGGTTGATTTTGGGGCCATTGGGATGACTGTAAATGTGAGTTCTCCAAACGCTGGATATAAGATTGTTTGTATTAGTTGTGATGGTGAGTATGAAATTTATGACTCGGCAAAGAACTCCTGGGGTTGCCCAGGGAGCTTGCCCCCGAATATCAATCGCCCACTCAACCTGAATATCAAGTCTCGGGCAGTTTCTATTGAAGAAACGTTGTACTTCATGCATTCAAACCCTGATGGAATTGTGTACTATAATATGACAACCGGGGTTTGGAAACAAATCTTAATCCCGGCTCCTTTACTTCTGAGTGATTACACAATAGCAGAATGCGGAGGGAAACTCATGCTTGTGGGGCTTGAGAACAATATTGCTTCGACGTGCATCAGCGTATGGGAGCTGCAGAAGATGACTTTCTTGTGGAAGGTGGTCGACAGAATGCCAACCCAGTTTTGCTTGGATTTTTATGGGAAGCCAGTCGAATTGGATTTCCTGGCTAACAAAGGTTCGGTCATGATGTCACTTAGATCAAAACGCAAGTATCGTCTGATAACTTGTGATTTATCGAGCAAGGAGTGGATTAAGACACCTCGAAAAATCCCATCATATGGGAGAAAGAGGCCTTGGCTTGTAAATGGCACTGCATTTCACCCTTGTTCGGCAGATTTGGTTTAGTTTGCATGTATAGGCTGTGAATCCAGGTGGTTCTTATTTAAGATAAACCTTAGAAATCATATTGCAATCCTTATCTTAAACGCAAATATTTTCAGTCAGTCTCTATCCAATCACTTCATCGAATGAATGTAACAGGCACATCGAATTGCAACAATTTTTATGGTGACCTACAGTAAAGCCTTTGGAACAAGGGTGGAAGAAGGGAGAGAGAGAGAGAGGCAAAAGTGAACATGAATAATTGGAGGAGTTACTTGATCCAATGACGACGAAGATACTTGTTTCCCTTCTTGGTAATGTTTTTCCGAAACCTTCGAGAAGTTGTCTGTAGCGAGACAATGAAGATACAATGAGAGGAATTTAAATTGTTGAAACAAGACAAGAATATGTACAACGAGAGTATAGGTCATTTTGTTCATATATTCAAATTAAATTCCTAATCCTATTAGGTAAGTAATTAAAATCTAAAAGAAAAATTAATATAAAACCTAAAACAATAGAAAGTTATTATCTTAAAAAGAAATAAATTCATTTGTTTTAGGATTTTCTTATTTCAAGATCTATCACTTTATTAATCCCTTTTGGCTGATATTTTCTCTACGAAAATTGTTTGGAAAGTTAATTCCTTTTTTGGACCAAAAATCTGATATGTTTTTGAGTGTACTATGGAGTATGGATTCTTATTGGCTTAATTGTACTGACAGTCACTAATTTTCTTCACAATTGCAATTAGATGATTGAACATCAATCGAATCATTTAACTTTAAAAATAGTAATTAAACAACTTAGTTCGTGTGATATCAGACAACATAACAAAAATTTGCAAGATAGCCATTAATACATACAAATTTGTTTTGAGGTTGTCATGAAAACTAACATTTGAATACGTGACAATACACGCAAACATAGTTATTTTACTTACGGTCGCTCATTTGTAATTGAATTTCAAATTACAAAAATCTAGTCATTTAAGCAATCAAAACACTTCGGTTACTTGTCTAATTTTATCTAAATGTAATTTTACATGTTCTAATTCATCTTTCACAATCAAATTGATAATTTGACATACACAACGTTGATGAAAAAACAAATTTCCAAATGTATGGTTAAAATCATTAATAATTTTTTTTTATAACTTTGTTCATATTAGTATTATCAAAATTAAAATTTCGAACAATTTCTTTTATACCATATTATTGTATAATATCTTTTAAAATTATATATATGTTAATGACATTATGAGAATATTCTACACATCTGAATGCAATAAATTTTTTTTTATGTAGAAACCATATGTGATCAATATAATGAGCTGTAGCAACAATATAACATTTTTTATTACTACCGTTCATAAATCAAAGATAAACGATATAACACTATTAAAAGTTTTTAGAGTTTCAATAGCAGCTTATTTTCTTTTGTTATATAATTTTATAGTATCTGAACGAAAAATATTTCTACAATAAGAAGTATGCTTGAGATGGAGATAATTCTGCACGAGTCGAGTAAAGTGCATTGAGTCTATCATCGTAAGCGGCATCTCTACTGTAGCCATGTCCGCAGTCACTCCTTCGGGAAATCTTTCTTGTGAATATACAAAGGTGGAAAGAGTAGAACCAGAATCACTAAACATTAGTTCGATCTGATTTGGGACGAGACCGATTGGTTTTGCTTTACAACTCTTTAATGCGTATCTATTCAAATGCGTTGTGCTTGAACTGTGCTTCTAACTAAGTTTTTTTCACAGTAATTGCAACATATTTTTCAAATATTAATTCCATTTTGAAAACCAACTTTTTCACATCTCATATGTTGCCAACAATCCAATGATTATTTTTTTCGACATTTTAGTATCGAGTACTTCTCCCTCTTCGATATCCTTCAAATCAACTGAAATATTTTGAGATGTCGAACTACCCATAAACTAATTAATTTCATCACTAGTACAATTCGTTTATAGCTATTATAACAAAAGATACTAAATAATAAAGTAAAAAAACTGAATATTAGAGCAAAAAATCGAAGATTGAAATTGAAACTAGAATACAGCAAGTTGAAGCTGTATTTTTAGTTGTCTGCAACTAATTTTTTTAATAATTATTTTCAAATTTTTTAAAGTTTTTAGATTACTATTTTTTAGGCTCGACTCGGCTCGTCACGGGCTGACTCGAGCTTGATCCCGACTCCTCAAAATGGGGCTCGGTTAGAGCCACGAGCCCGCCTAACTATGACTTTTCCCGAGCCATGCCACGGACCATTCGAGCTGACGAGCCACATTGTCACTCCTATATATAATCAAGCATAAAAGGAAAAAAAATAATACAATTTATCATTATAATGATAAAACTATTTGTGATGTTACAGTTTATGTAATAACGAGATTGAGTAGTTCAATTTTTATGTGTGAGAGAGAGAATGTGATGTATAATGGGTTGTCATCTCATCGATATTCTATCATCATAATGATGAACATCGTTACTCAAGGGGGGTGGGTGGGTGTGTGTGTGTGTCTCTCTCTCTCTCTCTCTCTCT
>CAIGRB010129266.1:68260-108903 GCA_903798255.1 Fraxinus quadrangulata | reverse complement strand
ATATATATATATATATATATATATATATATATATATATATATATATATATATATATATATATATATATATATATATATATATATATATATATATATATATATATATATATATATATATATATATATATATATATATATATATATATATATATATATATATATATATATATATATATATATATATATATATATATATATATATATATATATATATATATATATATATATATATATATATATATATATATATATATATATATATATATATATATATATATATATATATATATATATATATATATATATATATATATATATATATATATATATATATATATATATATATATATATATATATATATATATATATATATATATATATATATATATATATATATATATATATATATATATATATATATATATATATATTCATTTAACATCGTTTCAAAATTTTTTTAATGTGTGCGCTAATTAAGACTCAAAGTGGATGTCTTGGAAGATAAGGTGGAATTATCTTTAAAAATTCTATCAAGGTTTGAACTTTAAAAACTGGGTGGTATCTCGTTATGTATTTTGTGGGGACATTTATTTTTTCAAAATTACTACTTGGCAGCTTATATTTGGACCTGTTCTTCGTTTTTCCATTGACCGCTAAATTTAAACTCTCTTCTATCATTTTAACAAGAGAAAGCCACTAGAATCGGCAATATTCATTAGCCCACAACAATCGATGTACATTTTCAAGTGACAACTTTAATTTAATGAGATTATTTATAGCATTTTTCCAATAGTTGTATTTCATAAAAACACCCTTCCGAGATCAATGCAACACTATAATTATATTTATTAACGAACTAAAACTATTGGAGGGACGCCTGTCATTCAGTAGGGAGCCGTCATTTGTCGATTCGATAATCCATTAGGTAAATTATTAGGTACAAATAGAATTTTCCTTATGTGAATTTACATTAACTAAATATGCATTCCAAATGATTAACATTTTTATCACGAAATCATGAAAGCGAAAATAAGTAACTTAAAACGACATTTTAGGCTTTGCAACTTATTTTTATGATGCATAAAAAAACCAAACAAGAACCTGATTCTTCAGTAAAATCAAATAGCATCCTTAAGAGTAGGTTTGCTGTTAATAACTTGACCTTGTTTAGAAGTCAAATTATGACTTACTAGTGAAGCAACGCCGAATTAGAACATGTTTAGAAGTTGACCCTCTTAATTAATTATTATCACTGAAAGCTAAATGGATAGATTCTATTGTATTGTGAACACGAAAGAAAATAGGCAAAAAGCGGTGTTTTCAGTGGAAATATATCTCTTCTGCCTTTATTAGAGGCCCCTTTGGCCACCATTAATTTATAATAAAAAAAATTTCCACCTTTTTTTACGAATAAAATAATATTAAGAATTTTTTAACTTATACAAACTCAAAAACTAAAACACCCACATGCTTGATTAGTTTGATTTCAAGATTTTATCGAGACTCTTTGGAGCAAAGATTGTGCCGTCCGGTTCTTTGTCGGGTGTCTTTTATTTGATTTCTATTCTTAAAAGAATATTTTCTTTAGTTTGTTTCAATCTATTTCTCCATCTGGTTTTTCTGTGGGTAGCTGAAATTTTTAAAGGAAGTGGTAGGGAATTGAAGAAAGCTGGAATCTTGGGAAGTTCTTGATTCGTCCTTTGATGTGGGTGTTCAATTCTTGGTCTTTTATCAAACAGATTTGAGGCAATTAGATGGATAAGATACATTTTTTTACTGAGCGTGGAGGGTTGACAGTGTGGGAGGTCTTAGATTCACATGAAAATAGCAAGAATTCAGAAGGGGTTTCAATTTGATGTTGTTAGATTGATATGAACATAGCAAGAATCAGAGAGGGTTTCCATTGGATATTGTTTGAAGTTACTTTTCCAGGTTAATTTCTTTGTTAGATGAGTTTTTTCCATGTAATTGGATTTGGCTTGAAGGCGGGGTATCAAATTTTGATGTCATGTTACTGGTTTTTGTCTCTGATTTCTTTGAATTTGCTGAGTAATGGTGGAGTCATGACTACCAAGACCAATTGGCTTGGTGATGCAGAGCGGATATGGATGAAATCGTGGGATTTGATTTTGGAAAGTGGTTATAAGTTCCACCATTATTATTCTCGGTATATCGGGTCGAGGAAAGTTAGGAAAAACTGGTGGAGGAAGCTTTTAGTGGCATGGATTGGGTTCTGGATCGTAGCATCGGTTTGGGTGTTCTGGTACATGAATTCGCAAGCTTATGAGAAGAGGAAAGAGGCACTTGCTAGTATGTGTGATGAGAGGGCTAGGATGTTGCAAGATCAATTTAATGTTAGTATGAATCATATACAGGCCATGTCTGTTTTGATTTCAACCTTCCATCATGGCAAGAACCCTTCTGCCATTGATCAGGTAGGATACATCATCTTTAAGCTGAATTATGATGCACCGCAGTAGACCCTAAATTTATAGTATAGAAAAAGAATGGATAATAATAGTTGGACGTTATTACGGTGGATAATTTTATTTAATCTTATAGTAAAATAAATGTCATTTGCACTATCAACTGTATAATGTAGCGCGGAGGATGGCGATGGTTTTATATGGGATAAAATATCGGCATTTGTTTAAACTAAAAGATCAAAGAATATTAACCATCTTAATCCACCATAACACCATTCACCTATCTACTGTGATTTTTTATATGGTCTATTATGATGCACCAAATGCAACCTAAATTTTTAAGTTTCATTTCTCCATTGAAGATTGAGACTGATAGTTTTTCACATGATAAATTTGTTCAAAGGAAAATTTCTAGTGAGATTCTTGTCAATAGAGCTCCCCGCATTTATAGCGTTAGTATTCATATCCTTGTTCTTTTCCTTCTACTCTCATGTATCATATCCGTGAAAAAAATTCAAACTTCAAAATCTTGCAGAATACTTTTGCGAGGTACACGGAAAGAACAGCTTTTGAGAGGCCCCTCACAAGTGGGGTGGCATATGCTGTAAGGGTTCTCCACTCTAAAAGAGAGCAATTTGAAACTGAACAAGGCTGGTCCATAAAGCAAATGGACGATGTTGAACAAACCCCAGTTCATGAAGACGAGTATGATCCAGCGGACCTTGAGCCATCACCAATTCAGGAGGAATATGCCCCCGTCATTTTTGCCCAAGATACTATTTCACATGTAATTTCTGTTGATATGCTCTCGGGAAAGGTAAAATTCTAAGTTTTATGACCTATAATTTACTTAAATGTTAAATGATTCTGAGCTGTATCGAACCGTTTAAACATAGACAACATACTATATAATCCAATGAATTTGCAAGCTCGTTGTTAACATTATGTCTCTTTTTTCTTACTTCATTTTTGAAGTTGAAAGGAGAGGTAGAAAAGAAAAGGAAAAAAAATAAAGTCAGGAGACTTTATAACATCAATCTTTTTGGTGACAGGAAGATCGTGAGAATGTATTATGTGCTAGAGAATTAGGAAAAGGTGTCCTCACTGCTCCTTTCCCTTTGCTAAAAACAAACTGCCTTGGAGTAATATTGACTTTTGCTGTCTACAAAAGAGATCTTCCCCCTAATGTCACCCCAATTGAAAGGATCGAAGCAACTGCTGGGTAAGTCATCTCACTTCAAATTGTGTGTAGATGTTACGCTCAAGCAGCTCTAATTTTGATTTTTAGCTCTTTCCAGAATAATGGATTTGCATGGAAAAGTAGAGGAAATTTATTATAGCTCAACATTCTAGTCCTATAGCATTGTAATCTGCTGGAAGGTTTGGCCAAACTAAAAGAAACATATATAAAATTATGTTATAAAAGACATTTTTTTCTTTTCTTTTTTGAAGCTTATTTCTGTAAAGTTATTTCTGTTAATAAACAATCAAATCCTTATATGACTTCTAATATTCTTATTCTCCTAGACAAAGATAAACAGCGTTATATCAACTGTTGATTAAATGACTATTTTAATGTTTCTACGTCTTCTAAATAGGTACCTTGGTGGAGTCTTCGATATTGAATCACTTATAGAGAAATTACTTCAACAGCTTGCAAGCAAACGAACTATCCTTGTGAATGTGTATGATACGACAAATATCACCAATCCTATCAGCATGTACGGTTCAAACATGTCGACTGATGGGCTGCATCATATCAGTGCCCTTAACTTTGGAGATCCGTTCAGAAAGCATGAAATGCATTGCAGGTGATCTAAACTCTCCTCTTTGAATTTTTGCTTCTCAGCTTTGCCATATCTAGCTAGATAACAGGAAACAGAGGCTAAATCTCTCATTAATTAATTAGCTTTTAGGCATCAAGATAAGTATCAAGTATGGATGAACTCATTAAGAGATTCCGTTCTTGAAAATCTTCACTTTTAAATGCCTAGAAAATAGATGGATTCCTAGGTTCTCGATTTCCATATTCCTTTGTTCTTGTTGGTTACATGTAAAACCTAGAGAAGCTTATATCTGCTAACTGTTAATAAACATATTCTACAATACAGATTCAAACAAAAACCGCCATGGCCGTGGGTTGCAATAACAACCTCGATTGGCATTCTTGTAATTGCACTGCTCATCGGGCAAATATTCCACGCCACAATGAATCGAATAGCCAAAGTTGAGGACGATTATCATCAGATGATGGAGCTTAAGAAACGTGCCGAGGCTGCTGATGTTGCAAAGTCGCAGGTACTTGCTTTAATTACTTAATCAATTAAATTTATATTAAGCTCTTGTTTGTCTACCATTAAAGTAGGAAAATGAGTTTTGGAATAATGAATTTTTGGAGAATGTGTGGTTAAAACGTAGGAAAAAGTTTAGGGTTTACGTGCAAAATAATTTATTGTGATAATGTGTGGTTGAAAATAAGTGAGAAAACATGAGTTTTGAAATAATGGTGGACAAAACAGGGGCTAAACGTGTATGTGCAAATGCATCTAAAACAAATTCTTATGACTGCAGTTTCTAGCTACGCTTTCCCATGAAATCAGAACCCCAATGAATGGTGTTCTTGGTGAGTACTAAAATTCTTTCTTTTGCCGGTGACGTAATTCAGTATTTCTGATTTTTTGTGTTGATGAAATTACACGCGAAGATATCACTGATGACATCATTCATATATTTTAGGGATGCTGCAAATGCTTATGGATACAGATCTAGATGAAACTCAACAAGATTATGTCAGAACTGCACGGGACAGTGGTAAAGCTTTAGTTTCACTAATGAATGAGGTTTTGGACCAAGCAAAGATTGAATCTGGTAAAGTTGAGCTGGAGGCTGTTTGCTTTGATTTGAGGGCAATTCTGGATGATGTTTTATCTCTATTTTCTGGGAAATCACAAGAAAATGGAGTTGAGGTAAATCATACTTTTGATTTCTTTCTTTTTCAGCCTGCTCGTTTTGTTCAGTGCTCTTAGTCTGAGGCCCTTTTTTTTGCCTATTGCACTTCCTTTATAAAATTGCATAAGCAGTTGGCAGTGTACATCTCTGATAAAGTCCCCGAAATACTAGTTGGTGATCCAGGAAGATTCCGGCAGATCATTACAAATCTGATGGGCAACTCAATCAAAGTGAGTGCTATATTTTGAATTTGTTAGTCACACTGAACAATTTGGGCTAAATTTTGAAGTTACGGTATTTCATTGATTATATAAGACTAAATTTTCTATTTGGGAAAGAACTTGGTAGCTAATCCGTTGTGAAGTTGCACAACAGATATAATGCTTTTTATATGAATGTGCATGAGTTTATTGTTCAAAAGAGATACACATGTTCTATCATAATGTGTTAGCAAAAGTAAAGAAATTAAAAATCTAGAGGATGTAGTTTGTATTAGTCTAGTTTGAAAAAGAGTTAGTTCGATTCTCTTTTGATTTATTGTTTTTCTTTGCATTACTTGTGCTTTTGCTGCGTTTTCATCTAGTAGGTCGCTTGTTTGTGAATTATGTATTGTGATAAATGGCTTGAATTTTTATAATGCTATAAGGTTGTGCTCTAGCATATGTTCAAAGCTAACAAGCAACTATGTATGCATTTTGTAAATGTCAACTAATGATTTCTTATGCTGGTAGTTCACCGAGAAAGGACACATATTTGTGACCGTCCATCTTGTTGAAGAAGTGGTGGAATCAATGGAAGTGGAGACAGAATCACCTTCAAGTGGCACTTTGAGTGGATTGCCTGTAGCCAATAGACGGCAAAGCTGGGAAGGATTTAGAATTTTCAGTCAAGAAGGATCTGCTACTTCATTATCATCATCCTCAAGTGACCTAATTAATCTGATAGTGTCGGTAGAGGACACGGGTCAAGGGATCCCATTTGAATCTCAATCACGTGTATTTACCCCCTTCATGCAAGTCGGTTCCTCGATCACAAGAACACATGGTGGCACAGGTATTGGGCTAAGCATAAGCAAGTGTTTGGTCCACCTAATGAAAGGTGAAATTGGGTTCGTAAGCTTGCCACAGATTGGATCCACCTTTACTTTTACAGCTGCTTTCCCCACTGGCTGCTCAGGTCTGAATGACCAGAAGAGTCAGCAAATTAACAATCAGCCCAACTCCATTTCTTCAGAATTTCAGGGAACGAGGGCTTTACTTGTGGGCCCTACACCCATAAGGGCACAGGTCTCCAAATATCACATCCAGCGACTTGGAGTACACGTTGAAGTGATTCGTGATTTGAATGACATAGAAGTTGGGAACCTGATTATAAACATGGTTTTTATTGAATTGGAAGTTTGGCACAAGGATTTAGGCTTGTTGACTCTCATTGTCAGCAAACTGAATAGAACAAATTGTAAAGTTACTCCTAAAGTGTTTCTTCTATCCAATGCAATAAGTTGTACTCGAGTCAATTTCTCTACTTCAGATGTTTCCACTCCATTTGTCATCATGAAACCACTAAGGGCAAGTATGCTTGCTGCGTCCCTGCAGCGCGCCATGGGTGTTGGAAACAGAGGAAATTATCGGAACGGAGAGCTTCACACTTTATCCCTCAGCAATCTTCTGCGTGGTAAAAAAATTTTAGTTGTAGATGATAATCAGGTTAACCTCAGAGTGGCTGCTGGGGCCCTAAAGAAGTACGGTGCTGATGTGGTCAATGCTGAAAGGGGGAAAGAGGCAATCTCACTGCTAACACCACCCCATCATTTCGATGCCTGTTTCATGGATATTCAGATGCCGGAAATGGATGGGTAAGCATTGTGCAATTTTTAGTTACAGTATTGATTGGCATTTATGAACTTCAGGATTCAGTTATTAGATCCACGGTAACTTCTCAGTTGTTGAATATGGAAAAAAACTATGAAAGGTGTGAGCAGCTTATAAGCTACTTCTTTAGACCAATTATTTGTGTAAATGAAGTTTTTGAATGTATATCATATCAGCTAACTTTTCAGGCTGCAGTTTTCTTTCTTACATTTCTAGATATTGTTTGGTTTCTTGGAGTTTTAGCTATTTTATAATATAGAATTTCTACAGCTTTGAAGCTACAAAGAGAATTAGAGACGTGGAACTTAGCATCAATAATCGTCTCCAACGTGGTGAACTCGGTGAACTCTCTTGAAGCTAACGAAAATGTTTCAATCTGGCATGTGCCTATTTTGGCTATGACTGCTGATGTGATTCAGGCTACAAATGAAGAGTGTCTGAAGTGCGGGATGGATGGATATGTCTCCAAACCGTTCGAGGCCGAGCAAGTATATAGTGAAGTTTCCCGCTTTTTTTCACACAGAGTCGAATGAGGATTATTGGGAAGAGTCTTCTTATTGATGCTCACGATGATGCTAGCTGAAGGCACGCATTCTTCGAGTTACCTTAAGATTGTTCATATTCGTAGTAAATTTTCAACGACTGTAAGTATGCAATTGGAGATCTTTCTTTTCTATTTCAACTTTTGACTTTGCTAATCTTGATTGTGTTCTCATCTGCTTTGTTCTTACTCCAGGAAGATGTGTTTTCTTCAATTGAATCACGATGTATAATGTTCTTAATGGGGACGTCGTCGTGCTCCATTGGTCATGTATTCAAAGAACCTGTAGCTGGACATGACCTTTGACGGACTCGGGTGCTCTGGATATTGTGGATACCGTGTTCCCGGTGAGAGTAAATTTGCAAATATTGCGGAAAGTTCCATTGCACGGTGAGAAAGTCACGTTTGTATAATAGAGAGTAATTTAGGATAAGAGTGTAATATAGTCGACAATAGCAGGTAGATGTACATTTTGAAACTAGGACGAATTCGTATGGATTGTAGTGTGCAAAATGTTGTACGTTATAGAACAAAGAGGAGCAATCTTAAAAGAACTGTCTCTTTTTTTTTTTTTTTTTTGTTTTCCTAGTGTTCCTCACTCATTATAAATACTTCTTTGTTTAAAACAATAGATAATCAGCAGAAATTTAAATTGACATTGAACTTTAAAAGTTTCCTGAATTGTCATTGAACTTGACGAGAGTATAGTGGTAATTCATATGTCTTTTGAAGTTCAATGGTAAATGAATAATATTTAAGAAAGTTCATTGGCAACTCAAAAACCTTTTTAACTTGTTTCACATCCTTAAATTAGAAATTTTTATTCTCACTCATTTTTAATTATACGTTTACACAATAAAATATTTTGCACGCAAATTTAATTTGATTTTTATTTTTTAACTTTACATTCTCTAACAAATCATTATTTAAAAATTCATTTTAATGAATGTTAAACAAGATTAATTTAAATGACTATTTGATATTTGGAAAAAAAAACTCGGTGATAATTTTGACCACTCGAGAATCTAGTTTAAGCCAAGAAAAAATCTTCGAAAAGTAACTTGGTTTATCTTTAAGATTTCAACTTCCTAAATTTTAAGCCTAATTATATCGACATCAATATCTCTATTGTGGTGACCGAGTAAGATTTTAATCTAGTTTTTCTTTAATTGAGTGATCATTTGTGAAATCACCATGAACTTTAGGGACTAATAAAATTAAAATCACTTTGAAATTTTTTGCAAATTTCAGTGACTATTCTATAATTTAGTTATCCCAAATAATAAGCTACTCATGAGATTAGCTAAAAAGAATATTTTTATTTTTGGAAAGATAAAATTCAAATTCGAAATAAATAAAGACAGGCAGGCAGGCGTTCATTACACGCAACACCACATTTTCACGAATTTATCCTTCGACCATCTTTAAATATTCCCGCCGGAAGGGATGGATCCTGATGCTTTATCCAAGGCTTTCGTGGAGCACTACTACTCGACGTTCGATGCGAATCGAGCCGCGTGGCGGGCTTGTACCAGGAGGCTCCAATGCTCACTTTTGAGGGCCAGAAAATCCAGGGGCCCAAAATATTACAAAAAAGCTCGAGGGCCTACCGTTCCAGCAGTGCCAACACCAGATCACCACCGTAGATTGCCAGCCGTCGGGCCCCTCCGGCGGCATGCTTGTGTTTGTCTCCGGTAATCTCCAGCTTGCTGGCGAACAGCACCCCCTCAAGTTCAGCCAGGTCTTTTCCCCGTTTATTTGTTTTGATGTTTATCTATTAGTTATGTGACTGAATGCAGTCTTTTCTTATTTCATCCTTTTATTTCACTACACGTCATTTTCTGCTGGATGTCCTTTTCTGGAAAAATAGCATAATCCAATAACGTTTGGGGAAAAAAAAAATGCAGACAAGGGCTCGTAAAAGACTAGAAAAAGCTAAATCAGGGATTCTATTGGAAGTCTGTTTTCAAAATGAATTAAATTTAACAATGGGTTTTATTAACTATGATTTTCAATTTATTTTGGATATTCTTTGATTGATAAGTGAATCCTTATTTCAGTTTCAACCTGCACATGTTTATGCTCTTAAAATAGAAAAATCATTGTTGGTATTGACAATTCTTGGGACGTATACTATGCTGAATCAATGCTGCGGTTTGAAATGATTGTTTGCAATGAAAATTCCCTTTGAACGTTTTTTTTTTTTTTTTTTGGGTGTGTAATTTATTATACTTATAGATAATGCATATTGAAATCAGAAATTCCAAATACATAATAGATGCAAAGACAGACAGTAATTTTGTTCTCTTGTTATTCCGGCTCATTTCCTTTGTGAGTGTTATACAAACCAAGATACAAAATATTACAGATCTATAAAACCTATTTCAAACGTCACATGGGTTCTGGACATCAAAGTATCGTTGATCGAAGGCTCTTAATATTGTACCATTCTGTATCAACACCGTAAAACTCAGATTCACTCAAGAACTCTCACGATCATAGAAAACGTGAAGCTTCTTCTATGGACTAGAAGAGCTCACCGTTACCACATACACGATACACTCTTTCAAGAGATTTTACAAAGAAATACCACTCTTAAACCAGATTAAAGAGTAACTCAAATTCAGAATGAGAATATGAAAGAGAGAACACATAAGACTCTAGAGAACCCTTGAAGAACTTAAGCTAGAAAAATGTACAGTGAAAAATCAACTTTTCATATTACCAGTACTCAGGCTTATATCGAGATTGGCAGCTAAGAATCCAACGATCTAGAGAAACTTGAACTTTCAATATAGGGTAAAACAACCAAAGTTGCATTCACCAAACACGTTTTCATTGGACCGATTGTTGAGACTCAAGTTTCACTGGGCTACTTAAGTTGGTTATATTGGGCAATAGCATTGGGCCAAAAGCCAATTTCAACATCACCTATTGGGTTGGCATCACCGCCTTCACAGTGAGGGATGGAGTGCATAATTTGGCCTTTAGAATTATTGATGTTCTATTGGACGTATACTGCCTTTTGAGTTTTAATAAGCTAATTCGATTATTAGGTGCACATCTTATGAGAAATGTTCTCCTGCCTACAATGGGAAGTAGGTAGTCTTATCCTTAGGAGAACAATTTCGCACATTTTAAATCTTTAGTTTGTGTTGAATGTTGACAATTATTCATTTGTCATGTTTGGAATTACAGTTGTATGTTTCTTGATTTACCTCTTGGTTTGCATAGTGGCACACAAAAGCATTATATGAAATACGCGTTCTCTTAAATTGATTGCGCGTCAGTTTTCTTGTTATCTATTGGCAAATCATGAAACACTTGTGAAAATATCGGTGTATTTCTGCGGAGAGTAACAATATGGGTTAAGCATACAAGCTGCTCCAACTTCAACCCATTGTACAAGTCGAATCAAGATTTCAATCCTCGTCAAGCAATGAGAATACAAGCGTTGCTTCAAATGTAATTTACTTGTCAAGTTCTTTGTCATATAAAGCTGCTCCAACTTCAACCACAATGCAGCGGTACTTTTCTCCTTTATCACGTTCTGAAGAATTTCATTAGAAAGATGAAGATGTACTAAGAAAGGGCTTTTCGATCCTTTCGTTGTTTCTCTTCCCTGTTATTGTTGCAAGCATTCTATAAATTCCCAACAAAGCATCGTCAAGATGCAATTGAGCAAGAACCACTCCCATTTTGACTTGCCATAATGAAAATCTATTGTTGCAATCCAAAAGCGGGATATCAAATTTCAATGTTGTCTTCTCTGAACAATCAACCTTGTTCCAACCTCGCTTTAATAATCAATTTAGACCTTCCAAAAAATCGCCAAAAACACTTGGCTCTGATACCACTTGATATGAACCAATCCCAATATCAAGAACGTTTTGATATTACTTATTGAGAAATCGGCCAAATAATTAAAGACGAAAATATGAACAATATGAAATTTAGTGGATCACACAACAATCAAGAAAATTGTGGAAGAGGAGAATTTATTATATTAAAAAATAAACAATTGTTTTACAAGATTTGATCATCTCAATCTAATCTAAACAATTCTCTCTTATTTCTAATGTATACAACAATGATCTAATTGTTATAATCTCTCTTGAATTTTTTTTTTTTTAAAGTATCTATACTTTGTGGAGTATTTATAGAAGCCAAATCTCGAAGTTATGGAGTCCAAGAAGAAGAAATAGTTCCAAAATTCGAATAAAATGGAAAAATCGCGATCATTTTACTATTACAGCGCCTGGGCGCTACACCTAGCGTTATGTGCCTAGCACTTGGTTGATAGGCCTCGGGTTAACATTCTAAAACATGTTTTTTGTCATTCAAAAGTCATTTTCAAGTCAAACTCCTAATTATTATTAAAATTTGATCTCCACGACTTAGAACTCTAAAAAACCCAAGTACATTGCGCTTCCTCCAATCAACTAAATTCCAAATCACATAGATTCCAATCAACCAAATATTTCTAAACCAAGATTAAACAAGCTTCGTTCATGCAACGAACTTCTAAATCACATAAAAATTGTCACAAAACCTAATAGCACAACTTTTAAAGCTCCCAAAGAAGTAATGCAACTTCTACGCTTAATTTACAGTGCTTGTTGCTATTATTGGCCGGTGAGAATTCTGCATTTTTATGGCAAAAATAATAATTTCTATCAAGTAAAATTGTACCTTTTGACTTCCGAGCTTGACGACTGAGAATGAGCACGGACGAGACCTTTCAGTACCTGAAACAAAGACGTCGATATGTATCATCGTCGCCCATTCGATGTTTAAGTCAGAGAGAGAATTTTTAGAAGAAATATATATGCTGAAAAACTAGGTGAAAAACATATCTTCAACAGTGAATTGGGATGACGTATTTATAGAGGTGGGTATTGTAGTCCTAGTAGAATCGTGATGTTGAGATTCGTAGGAGTTACAGTGTTGGAATCCCTAGAAGTCCTAGTGTGATTGGAAGTCACAACACAATAGGTTTTATGTTACTCACGTGCCTGAATGGGGGTGGAATTCTGGTGTGAGAGTCCTCTTAGAATAAGGTTTAGTGGTAGGATTCTGTTATCTTGGATTGAATTAAGCTTGTCCTGAGGTAAGTCCCAGCAAATCGGGATTCGCTCATTACGAGGTCCAAGGGATAATCTCGAGGAAAATATCATGTACCACGGGTACCCAAGCCCGAGGAGGGAGCACCCGAGGAGTATCACGCGGGAGGTGATCTAATGGATCTGGAAGTCCTCAGGAAATATGATTGGGCGATGGGGTATGAGGTTATTATCACTGGCCCCCGTGCATCCATGCCAGAGCCTCATGTTCGAGGCTATGGGATGTGATGCACATCCAACTTAGAAGAAACTGTTATTCTTCATGAGCTCGATCAGCTTTTTAAATGGGTCGTACAGCTTTTGGAGTCGATCATCAAGGAGATTGATCGGCCTTAAAATGGATACATCAGCCTTAGATTACACTGATCAGGCTTAGGGACAGGTCGTCCTTTATGGAACGGGCTAACAACTGGGCATGTGACGGTGACACGTGGCTTCAATAATCGTGCACAATGATTACCCTGGTTGGATGGTTGCCACGTGGCGTGGGATGGAGGGCTAATATCGAGAGACCTTTAGCCTTCTCAGAATCCTATAAATACCCCCCTTACCCCCACCTTATTTGTCGCTTTTCACTCTTCATTCATCCTCGGACCACTTCGGGTATAGGCTTAAGGTAAGTGTTCGTGCCCTTTAGACAATTTAAGTTCTTTTTCATTTATTAAGAATGTCTGGTAGTAGTAGCTCCTCAGCCTCGGGCTCCACGCCTGAGGAAGGCCATTCCTTTATTCCATTTGCCATCCTCGTAGATAGCCACCCTGCTCTTTCCTTTCTCGAGCTTAGTAGTAGGTATAAGGAGCACGAGGTGATTGGAATAGCTCGTGAATTTGGGTTAATGCCATTGTGTGATGTTCNTGTGTGATGTTCGTCTCCCGGGGCTCGATGATAGGTTTAACTATTGCTTGAGATGGTGAGATAGTCATTTATAGAGAAGTACTCAATGGGGGATTTAGGTGGCCTCTCCACCCCTTTTTCCTAGAGTTCTTAACCGAGCACGATATGTGCCCCAGGCAACTAGTCCCTAATGGGTGGAGGTTGCTCGTTTACTTTTTTATTGCCTGTAGATATTTAGGCATAGTACCGAGGTTAGACCTGCTTAGGATGACCCTCAAGTTGAAGATACTCTCGGGCTTCAACTGTTTCGTCTACTTTTCTTCTCGGGGTGAATTTAAAGTCCCTAAAATGCCAAACTCCCTTAAGGGATGGAAGTCAAAGTTCTTTTTTATCCAACCCCAAGACCTCGACCATCCTTTCAGTCCTCGATGGGCTATCCCAAGCACCGAGCGATTCAATCAGGGACAGGCATATTTTGAGGTGTTAGAGAGGGATAGACAGTGCCTGGTCGAGCTCGAGCCTTTAGCGTACAGCATGGACGATATCCTAGGGGATGATGTCCTCGATCTAGCCAATGTGAAGGACGTTGAGGGTAGGAGCACTTTTAATTTTTATTTTTACTGCTCGATTTGTTAGTCCTCGTTCTAATGTCTTACGTATTTGGTGCAGCAATTGAAATGGCTTTTGACCCTTCTGACCTTCGCTGGGCAGCGAACCAGAAATCGAGGAACGCATCGGCTAAGCAAGCAGGGAAGAAGACAAAGAAGAGACCACGAGAAAGGACTTCTGAGATTGCAAGGAAGGGTCCCGGTGAGGTCTCTGGGGTCGGGGGAGAGACGTCGAATCAAAGGGCGATAACCTCAATATCCTTACAGCCTCGACTAGAGGTCCCGAGCCACGCGGTAGTCCTCGAGCTCGACGATGACGTGACCATACCATCGTCCTTGGCAGAAGGGATCGAGAAATGTACATTGATGCCCGAGCTTTTCGAAAAGTTCAGGGGAGAAAGCCACAGCGTCAGCGAGGGCTTGAGAGTGGTCGAGGAGTTGACAATCAAGGTATTCCGATCGCCTGTTATTTTCCAATTTTAGTTTATGTATGAATCCCGACCATAACCTTGCTTTTTCTTTTGTAGGCTCTCTCCGTCGCCCGAGCCCTAGCATTAAGGGGGGGTGATGGAGCAAGTAAAGTGGCCACGCTCGAGGACGAGCTAGATCGTCGAGTCCATCACATCATTGAACTCGAGGCTGCTGCTGCTCCTCGACGAGCTGCAGAAAATGGTGAGCTGAAGGCCGACCTTCGTCAAGCTCGGGACGAGGCTAGAATGGCCAAAGATGAGGTCGAGGATTATAAGGTCGAGATTGAGCGCAGGACCAAGGAGTTCGAGGCTAAACTTGATGAGGCTCGGGTGAAGGCGGTGGAGGACTTTAAGAAGTCAGAAGAGTTCGGGACGATGAGGGGTGACTATGCTCTCGGGTCCTACAATTACGCCTTTAAACAGGCCCGGGCTTTCCTTCGCTTCAGGCTGCCCGATGTCGATCCCAATGACTTGACGCCTTCCTTCGAGGTCATTGAGGGGCTCGAGCTTTCATCGTCCAAGGCCACCATGATCGAAGAAGATGACGAGGACGTAGAAGAGGTGTCTAAGTCCCCAGACGATGACCTCGACTAGGACCTTCCTTGATTTTGCTTCTGTTTTTGTACACCATGCTCGGTCAGAGCACAAATAGCTTGGTTTTAATATGTTTCAAGTGTGTTTCCCGACCACAAATTAATTTTAATTCTTCATGCTCGTTCATTAACGTGTAAGACGTGAACAATAAAGTAATATGGTTATGACCTCGAGGACAACTAAATGCTCGAACTCGAGGATTGAGAAAATTGAACAATTTAAACAACATAGTTATGACCTCGAGGACAACTAAACGCTCGAACTCGAGGAGTGTGAAAATTGAACATTTTAAACAACAGTTATGACCTCGAGGACAACTAAACGCTCGAACTCGAGGAGTGTGAAAATTGAACAATTTAAACAACAGTTATGACCTCGAGGACAACTAAACGCTCGAACTCGAGGAGTGTGAAAATTGAACAATTTAAACAACAGTTATGACCTCGAGGACAACTAAACGCTCGAACTCGAGGAGTGTGAAAATTGAACAATTTAAACAACAGTTATGACATCGAGGACAACTAAACGCTCGAACTCGAGGAGTGTGAAAATTGAATAATTTAAACAATTGTTATGACCTCGAGGATAACTAAACGCTCGAACTCGAGGAGTGTGAAAATTGAACAATTTAAACAAATGTTATGACCTCGAGGACAACTAAACGCTCGAACTCGAGGAGTACGAAAGTTGATGATGTTAGGCGGGGTAACACGAAAGGACGTGCGTCCGGGGCAAGGAGGTGCTTGTGCGGGGTAAGGCTTTTAGGTGCTTGCTCTTGGGCAAGGCTTTCAGGTACTTGCTCGGGGTAAGGCTTTTAGGTGCTTGCTCGAGGGCAAGGCTTTTGAGGTGCTTGCTCTGGGGCAAGGTTTTGAGGTGATTGCTCGAGGGCAAGGCTTTTAGGTGTTTGCTCGAAGGCAAGGCTTTGAGGTGCTTCCTTGGGGCAATGCTTTGATGTGCTTTCTCGAGAGCAAGGCTTTCAAGTGCTTGCTCTTGGGCAAGGCTTTTAGGTGCTTGATCGAGGGCAAGGCTTTCAGGTGCTTGCGCGGGGGCAAGGCTTTCAGGTGCTTGTTCGAGGGCAAGGCTTTGAGGGCTAAGAACGCTTATTTCGGGATGAGAATCCTTACTCTCATTATTCTAGAAAATTAACCTTTTAATGCGGAACGTGGGGGATGCAAGCCCGACCAACTGTAAACAGACAAGGGGCCTGCGACCCTGACCAAAAAAATAAATTAACTTAGCCCAGGGGCATACAAGCCCGACCAATAAACGAAATTAACTTAGCCCAGGGGCATGCAAGCCCGGCCAATAAAATAAATTAACTTAGCCCAGGGGCATGCATGCCTGACCAATTATTTGTAATAAATCTTCAGATTATCAGCATTCCAAGGCCTAGGGAGTGATTTCCCCGAGGTATCTCTTAAACTGTACGCTCCATTGCTCACCTGTCTTATAACTTCGAAGGGTCTTTCCCAAGTAGCTCCTAGCTTGCTCGGGGCACGACCTGCGGCCTCGGTTCTCCTCAATACGAGATCTCCAACCCTGAACTGTCTGGATCTTACCCTGCGGTTGAAGTGCTTCGCCGTCCTGCTCTGGTAAGATGTCGCCCTGATGGAGGCTTGCTCTCTCACTTCTTCGAGGAGGTCAAGGTGTTCGGTTGAGTTCTCTACAGATGTAGGCTCAAGTCTTCTGAGGCTCGGTAGTTTAGTCTCAACTGGAAGTGTTGCTTCTACTTCGAATGCCAACATGAAAGGGGTTTCTCCTGTTACTGTCTTGTAGGATGTTCTATAAGTCCAAAGTATAGATGGTAGTTCTTCAGACCATGCTCATCTTGCTTCCCCGAGCCGTGTTTTGAGGTCTTGCAAGATAATCCGATTTGCGACCTCGGCTAAATCGTTGCTCTGGGGGTACACCACAGACGTCAGGCGGTGGTCAACCCCTAAATTGGTGCAAAAGCTCCTAAACTGCCGGTTATCAAACTGCCTTCCATTATCGGTTATGAGGACTTTGGGTATTTCGAACTTGCATATGATGGATTTCCAAACGAATGACTGCAGCTTGGGTTCTGAAATCGTGGTAAGAGGCTCGACCTCGGCCCATTTAGTGAAGTATTCCACAGCTACAACGACAAATTTCAATTGCCCTCGAGCAAGTGGAAAAGGGTCGAGGATATCCACGCCCCATTGCTCGAATGGTACGGCACAATGAATGGGGCTGAGCTCCTCGGCTGGAGAGTGGATGACGTTGTCGAACCTTTGACACTTATCACATCTTTTAACATGGTCAACAACATCATTCTTCATGGTGGGCCAGTAATACCCATATCTTATAAGCTTAAAGGCCAAGGCTCGAGCTCCTTGATGATTCCCGCATACACCCTCGTGGACCTCTGAGAGGGCTATGGTTACTTCTGAAGGTTTGAGGCACCGAAAATACGGAAGAGTGACACTTCGACGAAACAGAACTCCGTTGATCATGCAATATCGTGGTGCCCGGGATTGAATGCTTCTTGCCGATCGTCGATCTCGGGTTCGAATGATGAGATTTGAAGAACGTCGGTGTTTATCTTCCATACACTAGTGACATAGCACTGCCTGGCAGCTGCTTGGTCCCCACGCACCATCTCTATGCCGTTGCTGGTAGGGAACTTCATAGCAAGGTGAAAGCTAGAGACAATGGCTTTGATCTTGTTTAGCATTGGTCTTCCCAGAATTACGTTGTAGGCCATTAACGGACGAACCACCTGAAAAGATGTTATTTCAGTTACCTGCTTTTGAGTTGTCCCCAGTTTGAGAGGGAGATCGACGACACTCTTTGGAATAACCGTACCGCCTTCGAACCCTTGAAGCGGGGTTCTAACGACCTTCATCTGCTCGGCCGAAATCCCCATTTTAGAATATGCCTTATGAGAGAGCACGTTGGCAGCGCTCCCATTGTCTACCAAGATCCTCTTCACTTCGAAATTGGCTATAATTGCTGATATGACCAAGGCATCATTGTGTAGACGTGATAAGCCCTCCAAATCCTGTTGCCCAAACGTGATCTCCTCCATACCAAAAGACAGCATCCTCGTGCCCGGGTTTTACTGCCTAGCGTATTGTTTACGTTTACCACTCGAGTCTCCTCCGGATGCTATTCCTCCTACAATGATGTTAATGGTCCCAGCTGTAGGCTTGTCATTCCTTCTGTCTTTCGCTTTGTCTTTGTCGCTGTCACGGTCGTTCCTCGAGCGTTTATCATGACTAACATACGAGCTCAGGAACACCTTTTTTATCAGAGCCTCAATCTCTCGTTGGAGGGCTTTGCAGTTTTCAGTGGTATACCCATGATCTCGGTGGTATTCACAATACTTACTTCTATTCCGTGCATTGGGCGGGGACTGTATCCTCGTAGACCATTTAAACTCCATCATATCTTTGATCTCCATCAGAATGTTAGTCCCGGGAGTGTTAAGACGAGTCAACGACATATGTTGCGCCTCCTGTCCCTGTCGATTTCCTGTCGACGGTGCCAATGATGCTACCAAAAATTGTACCTTTTGACTTCCGAGCTTGACGACTGAGAATGAGTATGGACGAGACCTTCCAGTACTTGAAACAAAGGGGTCGAGGTGTGTCATCGTCGCCCCTCCGATGCTTAAGTCAGAGAGAGAATTTTTAGAAGAAATATATATGCTGAAAAATTAGGTGAAAAACATACCTTCAACAGTGAATTGGGATAGCGTATTTATAGAGGTGGGTAGTGTAGTTCTAGTAGAATCGTGATGTTGAGATTCGTCGAAGTTACAGTGTTGGAATCCCTATGAGTCCTTGTGTGATTGGAAGTCACAACACAATAGGTTTTATATTACCCACGTGCTTGAATGTGGGCGAAATTCCGATGTGAGAGTCCTCTTAGAATAAGGTTTAGTGGTAGGATTCTGTTATCTTGGATTGAATTAAGCTTGTCCTGAGGTAAGTCCCAGCAAATCGGGGATTCGCGCATTACGAGGTCCAAGGGATAATCTCAAGAAAAATATCATGTACCACGGGTACCCGAGCCCGAAGAGGGAGCATCCGAGGAGTATCACGCGGGAGGTGATCTAATGGATCCGGAAGTCCTCGGGAAATATGATCGGGCGATGGGGGTATGAGGTTATTATCAGCACCAGTTTCCATGAAAGCTATAGCCTATAGCCCAAGGATTAGAGCAATCCACTATATCACCCAAAATCAAATTTGAGAATCCACCCAAGCTCACTCACCCTTGTCTCAACTTTCAAGTAAAATTTCTACTTTTGCAAAAATTTCTCATCCCTCAAATAAATTGCTAGTCATAAGTGTTTTAACTGTAACTTATCCATAATCCATGTAATTCATTTTCAGGAAATCAAATGTACACATCAATTGGTTCGATTACGAATCCAACTATTTATCACAAGTCTTATCAAGCCCCTATCTAACAAAGCTTTTGAGCTTACAAGTTTGTGAATCCCATGAAATGCGTAGGCGTGTCAAACAACCAAGATTTAATTTTCTCACATTAACCCCTATTCATCAAGAATGTGTTGTAACATAAAATTTTAAATTTTAAATTTCAAATTAATACATTTTTAATTTATAGTTTAGTTTTTAATTTTCAGATTTTGAGTGGGTTAAACTTTACCTATAAAAGAAGGAAAATTCTATTTGTTCCTAATAATTTACCTAATGTTTTACCGAATCGATAAATAGGGGGGCACTTGGACCCACAGGCGTCCCCTAATAGGGGGCCGCCACTTGTCGATTCGGTAAAATATTAGGTAAAATATTATGTACTTGTAACTTAGTCCAACAAAGAAATTAATTTTTATAACATGAAAGAAAGAACTTGAGAAGAAAACTAGAATATAACCAAAATGCTACATTTGTTTTCATACTTCCTGACAACTTGATAAATACTTGTTCTTTATCACTTTATGGTCGTGCCCATAGAAGGAGAATCGGTTGTGAACCACATGAATTTTATCTTGGAACGGAACCGTATAGTGTCGAAAGAACTCACACGAAAGGGAGACAACACGAATTTAAGACAGCGTCTTTGACGTGACTCTCAAAAGCTTGAATTTCTAATTCTAACTACTTATATTTTATGTTCGTGTTATTGTATAATTCTTATATTTATAATTATAATTGAATTATATTAATTAATGTTATGTTTATATTATTTAATTAATTATTTTAATTGATAAATATCTATACACAAATCACCCATTTTTTCCAACAAAATGTAACATACTGCCCTCTGCTGCTGTTCATTAACCAACATTTACAAACCATAGTACAAATTGATCAAGCTGGAACCTATTTCGTCTAAAAAATTTACAAAAAGAGCCCTAGTTTATGATATCAGATATTGCAACTATGTCAATTGGGAAGCATCGCCATTTTCTGTATGGGAAATGTCAGCACGAGAAGATGATGCTTCAGATTCCGGATTTTCAAGCTCGGCCTGCCACATTTTACAATTAATGCTAGTCACAGTGCACAAATTTCATGAGAAAGAACAAACAGGCGAAAAAATGAAAACCGAATGGATATGCAATTAGATGTTTGAAATCTTAATCAGACGCATCTAGATGTATTTATGTAGCTAATGAAGCCGGAGCTGGATATATAGTTATGTACTACCTCTATCCCGAACACAAGGTTTTTTTAGCGACATACATCTAATATAACCAGATTTATTTTAAACTTCCAGTAGATGTTTATGGTAACTGCTCGACTTTTCATTTTTGCATGAAGAAGAAGAAATGATCTAAATATAAAGAGGACATGCTTGTGATTTTGAGACAAAACTCGGCAAGAGAAAGCAATTGTTTTAAGAAGCTTTTATTACCTTAGCTTGAAGATATTTTTCAAGAATACGCTGATATTGCTGACGTGCCTCTGGAAATTCAACCATAGACAGCACCATGGAGATAGCCTCATTAATAGTTGCATCCACTTTCTGCTTGCGAAATGACTTAAGAATGTCTTCATCATCACTTTCTTCAATGAATTCCGCGTCGAGCCGAAATCCTCGCAAGCCAACTCCTCGTCGGCGCCACCTCAGCACTACCTTCTCCAATATACTAGCTGCCCAGCATACCTTATAATACCTCCTAAGCTGATAGCCTCTCACATGGGCCTGCCATGAAAAGAACAAGAGCCTCACCTTGCAACCTTTACCACTAATTCATTTAAATGCTTCGTCAAATTTAGTAATTTACTATCGCAAGTTCCATCATCTTTTTTAACGGGGGTGGGGGTCAAAAGATATACTTGCCAAAGGGAATTCACAATGTTAGAATGTGACTTTTATATCAACTGAGATGAACAAAAGAACACATTTTGCGAATGCACTTGCAGTTTCACAGATATTTTCGAGAATCTTGATCCGGGCTTAGTTTAATCAACCAAACAAACACCAACAGAGGGGCTCGACTCATAACTTTAACACTTGGTTGCCACAAGTTTACTCATACTCAAAGGATACACTTGGTGATTTGTTTGCAAGCCACGGAGGAAGAGAAAATAGAGTAGCAATTGAAACCTCAAGAAAGAAGAACCAAAAACTGGCCAAACCTCACATTTTTCTCTCTTTCTCACAAACCAACACACACGCACACGACTGAAAGTGATGGATATATATAGCACTAGTTGGGTCGCTATAATTGGGCCAAACTTCACTAAATGGGCCACCGTATATCACCATCCAATTAATAACTACAACTGGGGTCATCCACGAGTCTTGGACCACGAGCAACATTAACTCAATTAAGTTGCTTCTAATGGCCCCAAGTTATTTTTGGGTCGTACCATATATCACCATCCAACTAATTTTAATATGTAAACGAAAAGTCAACCCTCGGCTTTTTTGTTCCAAACTTAACAGCATCTACAAGTCAGTCAAAGTACTAATGATATTTCTTACTAAAATTACTTGTACAGATGAAGTTAATGACTGAAATGGCATGTTTTAGGATAAAAGAACTTGACAGTTTTTGGAAGGAAGCATCTAATGAGATTGCATCATACTCACCTGAGCACCGGAAAGCTAAAAAATTCAGTGTTACTGTATGCAAGTAATATGCTTGGGAAAAAGTGATGCACCTGTATCTTCACTACTTTCTGGCGAAATGCAAGGAAATTCTTCCGCCCTTTCCAGCCTCGATATTTCTTCTGAATAGACAGAGCAGCCGAGTTGTAGTCACGTGTATTGCGAAATGCCACTTTTGATGCTGCTGAAAGACCCTGGATGTCATTTGATAATGTACTGTACTCATCTCCACTAGCATCAGCAATGAAAACTGTAGCTTCTCTCTGCCGCCTTTTCCGAAAAGAATGTGCACGAAATGCAGATTGAATACGTGCAGCTGCCTGAGAGGCATTCCGGACTGCGGCTAAGGTGTATTTCAGAGAGTCTTGATCTTCATTGATAGAGGTGCTTGTACTTGATATACTATTCACTGTTCTTTCTGCTTCCAGAGCTGCAAATCCTTTAGATAGCTCACTTTCTTCCAGTGTGAGGGATGAGAGATGGCCAGTTAGTGCCATTTCTGAAAGATAACCTGCAAGTCCCCTATGCTCACTTGCAGCAGCAATGGCTGCCGGAGTTTTACCAGTTGGGTCCTGTGAATTAGGATCCGTAACTGCTCCAGCAGATGCACCACATGCTATGAGAGCGGCAACAAATTTTTCCCTGTTAAAAATATAACATTTCAAGTAAATCATGCTTTCCAACAATAATAAATACAATTTACTAGAGAAGGTCTTCCATTGGTGGCACTAGCATAAAAAGCAAGAGATTCAATTTTGTCCTCCCCTTCTGTTCACAAAATCGACCAGACTGAACAAAATTAGCGATAACTAATACGTATATTTGTGCTGATTGGTTATGCAATAACAATACCTCAACCTTAATACTCTAAAACGTGTGTTACTAATCCCATTTGGTACTGAAGAGAAGATTAGTAGTACAATGTAATTCAAGAAATTCCTTTGTATTTTTTAAAATAATAGTTTGAGTTACAAAAATATTCCAAACAAGAGTTAAAGGCAATTCATTGTGTAAAAGTGCCAAATGTCATGAAACTGACAGATATCCACGAAAATGGAAAAATAAAATAAGGCTTACCTCCCAAAATATGCGGCCCAGTGAAGTGCAGTCCACCCATTGATATCACGAAAATTTACATTGACTCCGGAATTGAGAATTGGCTGTAGCGCCCACTCAAATCCCAATCCAGCAACCATGTGTATGATCCCTTGTTCTTTCTTAGATAAAGAAGAGTCCAGCTGATTATTCTCTCGTAATCTGGAAGAAAGCCATAGTTCCAACTTGTCTTTTAGAAGTTCCTGTAGAAGCCATTCCTTAGTGTTTGATGATGTAGAAGTGCCAACTGAAAGAGTATCAATGATTTGGCTCCGCGACGGTTCAGCCTTTTTGGACTGGCTAAACAAATCAATTCTAGATTCAGGGTCATCTCCTTTTTGTACCAATGGATACGAGAGAAGCATCTGCACAAATTGGACAAGCAACAAGAGTTCTTCTGGACTCGTTCTAGTCCCTGTTTCAGTTATGTTACTATGTGTGCACACACTAGGCTTAGCACGATATTCGAATTCCCTAACTTCACTGCAGGGCTCCCGATTTCCTGAAGTAATGCAAAGAGCTACTTTTCCAGGCAAGCGAGGAGGAACATTGCAGCAGATAACACCTTGTTGAATGATCTGGACAGGAACTTCAATGTCACCAAACATACAAGTCCATGCACACTCCGACAGACTGCAGAGGAAAGACCCAATAATGACAACCTGCAAAGTAGAGTTTGAACCTTGAGGAGCCATTTTCAAAAATCAGTGGTGACTTGACAAACTCAAGAAAATTCAAGGATCACATATTCATATTGTCTGATTCATGTCATATTGCCTAGATTTCAGGGAAATCCAGGATGATCATAAGCATTCCAATCCATGAATTGTAACACATTGAGATGGGAAGTTGAATTCCTAGGTTGTATACTGATATCCAGTCAAGTCAAAAGAGTGGCACATTTCTACATCCAAGGGAAATTTGGGAGGAAGATAGCTTAAAGCCAGCATGTTTATTTTGCAAAAGCGGTCCTTGAAAGAGTTTTCAACTAGAAAAGTTTCAACCATTCAAGTTTTGGTTAGTTTGCACAATGTCCCCCCTCATTTTTCTTTAAGGGTCCTTTACAATCTTATCTTCATACCTAAAACAATGAATTCGAACAGGAAATCACAATCCCCGGCCAACATGCACCAACATAAAGCAAAGAAAATGGATGAAATAAAGTAATGAGTACACCTAAATAGGCAAGCGAATATTGTAGTCATTAAACAAAACTGGAGAATATACGATCACATGAAGTTTGATATAAGTTCAACAAACTAGTTAATTTCCCATATATAAAAAAAATTACTTACCGGCATAGAGTGCCAGAGATGGATGGAAGGGGAGGAGTTTCTGGTAATTTTCTATTTATTCTACATTATATCTTATTACATATTCTTGACTAAGGAAACTTTTTGCTCTCTGGAGACAAAGGCTTCAACAGTAATTCATCTTTCAAAAAGCCAAAAGATATCACCCGTTGTTTTTTATGAAAGCATTGCTACGTGGTTGGACTGATGCAACTTTCTACTCTACCTTTGTTTAGTCTAAAATATGTTATGTTCTTTTCAGGTCAATATTCGTAGACTCTTCCAGAAAATTAATAAACTTCGTTTTGATTCTTTGAATGAGAACAATTTCTACACTTGTGAGATAGAGAGCTCTATGCAACAAGAAAGGACTGCAAATAAGAAACTTGCAAAGCAGAAAATAGGTTGGAAAAAATTGTGATTAACCAAAGAAGAACGTCTGCAGGGTGGAAAGTCTCAGATCATCTAAGGCGCTTTGAGCTGAGCAGAAAAGAAATTTTAAAAAAAATGGATGCATTGAACAACTAACCAGAAAGTAATAAATCAGCTATCTTATATCATCTCCAAAGTGAAAAAATAAATCAGCTAAGAGAAATGTGGTCAGATTTCCACTGCCTCACACAAGAACAATCATCAACTACAACATTTAACATCCTTTGGAAGATATACAAATATGAGACGAACCCAAAATACATGCATATTACTCCTCGAATCTGCAGGCAATTGACCTTATTTTCCAAAACGTATTGAAAGTACTCGTTTGCATTATAAGCCATAAACAGTTTGCTAGCTTGTACAATATCAAATACAAATAAGCCATGATTCATGAAATAGCTTCTAATATAAATTTGAGTTTCAAGAAATGTACCTTGGCAGCATCAGAGGAATAACACCACTCTGGAGATATCTCACGTATTGTGAACTTCTGCCTTTGGGAAATGGTCAAACTGAAATTGTCTTCAAGAGGGATTCCAATCTGACTTTGGTCAAAAAATGTTGGATAGCAGTCCAGATTGGTACCATCAGTATTCACCGAAGGAGAATATGCAGGAATTTTGATAGACTCTACTTCTTGGGTAAACATCATAGAAGCTGGCAATATAAAAGAGTTGTCATAGTACTTTAAAAACCCAAGAGTTTCACTCTTTCTGAATGAAAAGTATTCCTAGAGAAAAACTTACAGTCTTGGGCATAACCTAGTCCATCAAAATTTAGCCAATTATAACTTTCCTGCTCCCTTACTGCCTCATTTGGTGATGGATTGAGTAGCATATCCTGCGGTAAGTGTGACTATGTTTTTATTACAGAAATATCAAGGTTTCCAATTTTTAGCCTGAAATGTTAAATGCCAAAAAACATATTGCTACTGTGATTCAAGTTAATTCTATATACTTCCGCATCATGTATCTGTTCTATAAGAATAAAAGAATGCAGGACGTGTTTCTTCTATAATTATGTGAATTTATTACCTATTAATTTGATCATATTAGCGTTCATTTGCACTATGAAATTTCTAATTGCATTTTTTAACTAATATAATCAAATAAACAAGCAATTATCATGACAATTCATACATACATTCGTTCTTTCAACTATCTCAATATTTTTAAGTCTCTATCTTTTTCCTTTTGGAAAGTGCTGAATCTATTAAAATCAGGGCATAGAAAAGAAGGGAAATAACAGAAACCAAGATATTCATAGCCACACAGAACATAGATCACAGGTTATTAGAAAATCAAGCCAAGAACCTATACAGCAAAGTATCTTCGAAACTCAAAAATATGTACATTTTTGTGAAGGCCTAATCTCATTATAGAAATTCTTCATACAACTCAGTTTTTGGTACGACTATGTCAAGGCTTAAACCCTGAAATCATAAGCTTTGAGGTTCCTAGTGAACACTGCACAAGGAGCGCCTGAAGTCATAAGCCTTGAGCCCTTTGGAAAACACTGCTTACTATTGCTTATTCTTAACCCATCCCATCTAGTTTTACTGTAGATTCATCTTTATAATTCTTATCTCAGTTTCACTCAATGAATGTGTACGTTTGTTCTTTATAACCAACATTTCAGTGATAGAATTCCTAGTTCCATTGAAGTTCACTAACATTTCCCCTTTTGTCATACTAATTCCAATCATACGAAATCTCATATGCATCCCTTTAAAAGTCCAACCAATCTATGCAATGTAAGTATCATCATCTCAAATTTCCACCTCCCCATGAATGACTGGCAAAAGTGTTGAATCTTTGAATCTTCAGTTTCTTGGTAATCCCCAACATTTACCGCCTCTCGCATGTACTCCTACCTTGACTAAAACTACACCCCAATAAAGATGACATAAAAGGAAAAAAAATGGAATTTAAATTATGAATTGGCTTTTCGAAAAGAATCCGTGTAGAGATGAGTTTAAACGTTAATTTTGACCTATCAAAAATAGTAAAAGGGAGGGTGTTCTCGACACTGCATGGAACAGGGAGAAACTTTTTACCTCATGCAACACGTTTATCATAGAATCACGAAACGACTAATAGTCATCAAACTAAAGGAAGGATATTGTCAAGTTGGAGATGAAATGACAAGTAAATAATACTCTTCTCACATTTTCGTTCAATTTGTGCTCATATTTTTCTTGTGTTTCAACATCAAGCAAACTCTTAGAGCTACCGAGCATCTCTCCCCAAATATTGACTTCAGGTCCTGGGAGTTGATGAGGCTGTTCCATCCTGTCACCTGCAAAGTCATACTCCGTTAGCAGCCGTTTTGATAACATAGAAAGTTACTCGTGGACGACCCCTTAATTAAATAAATAACAGGGAAATGAGATACACCTGAGTGTCTTTGTGAAAGAAGATTCTCTGAATGATCTGGAGTTTGAGCAGACAAGTCATAAGCAAGTAGCACATCTTCTAAATCAATTGAGTCCTCATTCTCAATATTCTCAATGTAGATAGTGTTAAATTCTTTCTCCACGTCATCATTTAAACTTAATTTCTGTTCAATTTGTCGCGGTGCATCACTTAAATCAGACTCCAATGAACTATTAACCTTCGTTTTCTCTATAATGTCTGATGGATTTATCCCATGAATCTTGATGACTTCATTTGAACCAGTTTCCATGGATCCAGGACTAGGCTGCTTCTGATTTGGTTCATTTGATTCACCAATGAAAATGGAGTCTGGCTGCTGAGTTGCAAAAGAGGTCGGACTTAGATTGAGGATAGAAGAAGATAATGGCGAGGACTGTGATATCAGTCTAGCATTCTGTGTTCCCTATAACTCAAAAAAATTGGACGTGTTATCTTACTGTTCAAGTTATACAAATCTAAATATGAATGCTCTTGTTAGTTACAGTCATTGTGCATGGAAGTAAACATGGTTCACACGTCCAATTATCATCTACAGGAACTAAATGGAGTAATACACCAACATGAAAAATTTGCATGTGCCTTGTGGACTTTGAACAAATTGCCCAGTGCCAACCACAAAGATTGATATTGGATAAAGATCAACTTTGCTCCCTGGTACAAGATTTTAACATGAAGAAAAGTAATTTCTGCTGCATCAGTAGGAAACATGGGCAGAATAGCAATTTTGCTTAAAGCTGTCAGGTAAGTCACTGCAGCTATCGTGAAAAGCTGTGAGTTCTACTAAGTAGAAGACAAAACAATAAAAAATGAAAAGTTCAAAACAGAACCGTATGGATGCGGGTGTCACTTAGGCATTTCAATTACTATAGATTACAGTAAGAAAAAGAAACAAAAAAAAAGGAAGAAGAAGAATAAGTACTGGCAAGTGAAATCAGTTATGTACTTTCTCCATGATTGGGCTCAGAAAGACTCACCACCCCAATATCTCTGTAGTGAACAAGAACAATGTGCTCGTAGGCCCTGCGAATATATTAATTAAAAGAAAGCATCATAAGAGTTGGAAAGGAAAATGGCCCAAATTAACTTTACAGCCCACTTTTATCTAGTGCAATATCCATTAGACACTTGTTTCTATCTTTGTGCACCACATTTATCTAAGTTACAATTTTGACAAGTAAATGTGAGCAAATTAACATCAGATAAATGTCCAAACTCACGGGTCCAACATCCAGAAGCTGCGTCTCCGAAAGCTAGGGTTCTGCTGTCCACAAGCATAATAGCAATTTAGAACTTCAGCATTTCCAACCTGAAAACGTAGGAATAATGTCATTTATCAAATTAAAATTAAATGTGATGATATTATTAAACTCCACAAAACTCTAAACAAGGCGAGATGATAATGGAAACACTTGAGATGAATCTTGTCAATGACATTGTCACTGAGGTTATGGTGGCTGTTCTACAGAATAGCCTCCGAGCTTGACACGTTAGATGGCCATAGAAACATGGAAAGGCTGAAGCACATATGACATTATGATACTTCTATCGTAAAACTTATGCCTTGAAGAGGAAGGCCGAAAACTCCATACCTTTCGCACATATGTTCTGGAACTGTTATAATTCCTCCATAAGAGAAATAATTTTATCGAAGTGTATCAGCAACAATGAGAGCTAGACATTCAGAGGAAACATGAATGACTTTTGATTATTTTGTTTAAAAGACGTAGAGGCAATATGAGAATAACAACCTTAAGTCGTACATGTGATTCAGCAATAGTCCCCTGATCTTTCCTTGTACGCCAACTATGACCGTCTTTCCGAAAATATTTTAGGACTCTTTTATTGAATAGAAACAAAGATCCACCTGTTTAAGTTTGTGGAAATAAAATAAAGATTGTGTAAAGGGCATAAAATGAGAGAGAAGAATATGAACATTACTAGCTGGCATATGAGGGACATTGTGGGTGATCTGGTGCTCCTCGTGATTCTGAAGTATGAAAAGCACTTCAACTGGCTTTAGCCACCGAATTTGAGCATCCCGAACCAGATAATTGATATCATGTCCTGAAACTCAGAGAATGATTACATAACCATAACTTTATTTATCCATCAAAAGAAGAATCATCGTGGAAAACTGCATTTCCAGGAACATATAAATGATCGGAACAATTGGCAAAAAGTGTACTCCTTTGAAAAATGCGTTACACTTGAAAATAAAGGAAGCATGCCAGACGGTTTTTTTTGTCAAGTGTCCTTGAATGAATACTGCTGAGAGTCGGAAGAAGAAAAAAGACAAAAAGTCTCTTCAAATTTCTGACATTGATTAAACTATATTGTGTGGCTAAAACAGACACTATCTAAAACAGACAATATACCTGAGTGCTTCGAAAAGTTCAAACTGCAAATTTCAAGGTGGAACATCTATCTAACACACTCTTTGTTAACCATTTGGCTAAGAAATGAACACACCAGAAATCAGTTTAAGGGTTTTACCCTCAATGGCTTTTATGAAGCCCAGAACCCCCCAATCAAAAGTTAAACCTTCATGATCTATCTACTTTTTTGTTTTGGTTTCTAAAACCATCAACTCTGAAAAATAAAAGCTGGGCACTCTTGAGCTATACTGCTGACATAGATTCTTAACAAAGCAAGATACCCAAGTTTCCGAACTGTCCTTCAAATTTGAGGAACTTAAACTCTATATGTACACGGTTTCCATTTTTCACAAGCAAGAAGCAAAACACTAGAATTACAACAAACAAAAAGGTTAGTGGTGGAGAAATATTCAGGATCACAATCAATTTAACACCCAATAATAGAAGTTATAGAGATTATTAACGGCAAAAATGAATGGAATTTGAGTAATATAACACCATACATATATTTCTTGCTGCAAATAACACTTGAGTTACAGATATTAATCAAATCAACGGAGTTATAAAACTAAAATAAGGAACCAAGGACATCATCTCACCCGATTGCATCGTAGTAGTAATACTGAAAAATTAACAAAGGCAGTAATTGCAGGAAAAACACTTCAATTGTGAACATAATCTATTGAAATAAATGCAAAAATGCACGAAATTCCCGTAACGCCCGTTTGGCCATTTTTGGAAGAGTGTTTTTTTTTCCTTTTTTTCTTTTTCAAGAATGCGAGATTGGAAAAGAAAGAAAGATGTATGGCTGATACTTACACCACCACGAGTACGACGAATCTGCTGTGCAAAATGCTGCATGTAAAGGCCCCACCGAAAACTGATAATTTTTTTATTGAGGTGGGTCTCCGCATGGAACTGAAGAGGGTGTACTGATTTTCTGTAGAAAGGTAAAACCCGGATTAATTTCACGTCTTGTCATCAGTGGTCTAATCCTAAATACAATCCATTTCAAAAGGGAAATTTGCATTTATAGTCCCTCATCTTTTTGAAATATAACACATCTCCCGGATTAAGAAATTTTTGCAAAAAAAAATTAATTCCAAGTTTACCATTATTTTATTATCAACGACTAGTAATAGTATCTAAAAATAATGGTGGAAAATACTATGAACAACTTAAATTGTACTCCCTTCTAGAAATGTGTGTATGTATTTGGATGATTTCAAAGAGTGTGTAAATTAAATTTTGTACAATTTTCAAGATTAAATAAGGAAATTTGGTTATATATAAGCAAGTTAAATAATGATATATTAGTAAACGAAACAAATATATTCTCAATAAAAAAAACATAACTGTAATTTGGAACAAAAAAAATAAAAAAGTTGGCTTATATAAATGAAACGGAGGAAGTACTTGTCTTTCGATATTCACTCTACATATATAAGAAAATAAAAGTTAAAAAAAAAAACGATTTATCCTTATAAAAAGAAAACGCATTCTAAACGCCTTATTCCTATCTAACAGAATGTTTAATTATGGTTTTAAAATAATAAAATGTTGAAATATAAATTTGAAAGATATTTTCTTAATAGTTTTAGTTTTTCAAAGAAAAAGTAAAATTCAAGTTGTAATATTTCACTCGTCGAGCATAAGTGTCGAATGTAGAAATTGCAAACGAAGAAAGTGTTTTGGTTGATGCATGCTCGACCCAAGCCTTCCTCCTCTAAGGTTGCTTTCTTGGGAGCTCCAAGTTCAGATAATATACTAACCATTAAAGGAAAGATTTGACGAAGGAAGGAATATGAGGTGAAAGGGGTAAAGATTAAAGTTTAAAAGTTGACGGCTTCGCTGAAGAGTAAGGACTGCGAGTTTCTACGTCAACACAAAAAAACGACAACCTAACTCAAAATCAAGACACTGTTCCTGACATATTATAAGACCTCTAGATAAATGATTGATAAAGTTGATTAATTACTTGAAGAAAATTTTAGTAAAGCGTCCCCACCAAATTCTAGAAGGTGGTTCTTGAAGTCTTTCAACAACTTTCATATGGTCTTATTCTATTTCATCCTTTTTTGTCAAGTGGAAATAATTTTATTAAAAAAAACAAAAAAAAAAGATATCCACAGTGTTTGGTCAAATTAAGGTGACTTCTTTATCCCATTTCTATCTTGTTAAGTAGGCTCGGGCACAAATATCGAAACCCGAGAAACTTCGGATCCAATTTGACTCGGGTCTGTTTGATTCAATTTTTGCCTCTTTACGAGTTAGGTCGAGTCAGTTAGCAGATCTTAATAATAAACATGTCGGCTCGGATTGCAGGTTTTTAATTCACAACCCCATATTGAAGCGGATCCGACCTGAAACAAATTTCACTCTCAAAACCCAAAAACAATTTCACACAGACACACACAGAGATGGTCATGGATCCAGCACATGATCTGACTGCCTCCTCCCAACACAGTCCTCCATTTCTTCTTCTGATCTCGACACTGAGGTCCAACTTTTCATGGCTAATGTTTATTTACATTTGGGTTTTTTGTGTGCGAGTAATTTGCAGTCTACAGGTTCATTTTTCCATGAAACAGGTTTTGGAACATAAAAATAAAGTTAATTTTAATTTTCAATTTTGGTTTTATTTTTTAACAATGCATTATCCTGAATGGTTTTAAAGACGACTAATGTTATTCATAGTGAACATTAAAAATAATCGCCTTACATGACAATTTATTATTTGATGCATTAATGCAGTAATTTTTTTATTGTTTTATGCATCAAATAACAAACTGTCATTTGTATGTCGCGTAGGACGACTATCGATTAATCTTAATTGTGAATAGCATTATTCTTTAAAGACTTATCCATACAAAAATAATGAAAACATAGGCAGATGTGGCATGCAACTAATGCTGTATGATAAAGTCAACTCATGATTATTTTTTAGACTAGAAAAGATCAATAGATTCTAATCTCAATCTTAATCCAGAAAACTGAAAACCTGAAATTTACTATAATTAAGAGAGGCGAGAATTCCCCTTTTCTCCACTTCTTTCTTCCCTGTTGCGGTAAAAATAAGAAGTAAAAACAAGTAAATAAAGAAAAAAAATTCCTGATGGTACCACATTATTGTCCTTTTGATGCATGGAAGCTAAACCTCAGCTAACTGAAACCAACAAAAAAAAAATACCTACAAATTTAAACCAGGGACATACATTCAGTCTCTAAAGAATTAAGAAAGCAAGCATTGAATCCTTCGTCCACAACTCCCACGCTCCTCAATTATCAGTCGAGGTGGGATAGGATTATCTTACACTTCCATCATTATCGGGAAGAAAAAATTGTTCCATTTCACCAATCTCAGCAAACACAAGTTTTAAAACGAACAATTACACGGGTTTTGTAATGATTATACATATCACGAGTACGGGCCAAAACATGTGGCAACAGAAATTGATCTTCCTATTTCTTCATGTAAATATGACTAATCAGCTTCCTCAATTGCTCAATAGATTTCATTCTGCGGAATAAGGATGTCACGTCCATAAGTTCGTATTCGTGTAATATCCGTAAGAGAGAAATATCTACAACATTGTACCATCCACATAGCAGGATGCAGCATCATGGCAAAAGAATAACAGTGCTGCTATATCCTACCCTGTGGCTGTGGTTCATATTTGAATTTGGTGCTGTCAACTTCTGCCTGCCGTTTCCTGTTTTTCAGCTCTAGTCTTTTTTTTTTTTTTCTCCAAATTTCACGTGCTGCCTTTCAGCCTGCAATTAGTGGATAGTGCTGCTCCATCTAAGGCCCAATCTAGTAGGCTGGTTAAGGCCACTTTGGCCCAGGCAGATTTTAATAACGCCCAGCAGGTTGAGAAAGAAATGGCGGGCCTTAGTAATGATCGGGCCTCATGCACTCTTTAAGCAATCAACTGTGGAATCCAGCAAACTTCAGGCTGGAATTTCGATTAAGGCAGGGAAAGACGCTGGAAAATTGGGTAAGGACAGCAATTTCACCAGTGATAAAGATGTTCGTGAAAGTCAATGTGGTGTGGAATCACCAAGTGTGTCCCAAACACTTGGGGAGGAAGATACAGATTCTGGAAGCTCAGTTGGGGAGCCTCAGGTAATGAAAGAAGCTGTTGGAAATGGTGTAATGGAGAAAAAAGGCCCTTGGGTCGGCCTCTTCAAAAGTAATAGAAAATTGGATAATGGCCTTACACTGCAAGCTGTGGAACAACAGTAGGAAGTGATCTTGTGCGAGACAAATGCGGACAATGTTGAGGATGCTTGGGGATACAGCCTCGTTGGATACTTTGCTGGTAGATTTCCTGGAAAATCAGCCCTATTACAGTTGTGCAACTCATGGAAAGTGGAGTATCAATACTTCATTCATTCAAGCGGTTGGTTGGTTTTCAAAATTGGGAATGATTCGGATAGACTAACTATTCTACATGGGGGTCCCTAATTTGTTTTTGGTAGGCCATTGATGCTCAAAGCCATGCCCCGTTACTTTGCTGGTAGATTTCCTGGAAATCAGCCCTATTACAGTTGTGCAACTCATGAAAAGTGGAGTATCAATACTTCGTTCATTCAAGCGGTTGGTTGGTTTTCAAATTTGGGAATGATTCGGATAGACTAACTATTCTACATGGGGGTCCCTACTTTGTTTTTGGTAGGCCATTGATGCTCAAAGCCATGCCCCGTTACTTTGAGTTTGATGACAAAGAAATCAGTTACATGCCGGTTTGGATTAATTTACCAGGCTTACCACTGTTAAGCACTGTAAATTTAATAAAATTTCTTCTTGTAAACTCCAATGATTTGCCACTACTATCAAAGACCTAAACTTAGAGTCTCACATCAAAGGCATCAAGCCTTTAATCAGAACCACATAACTATTCTTCATCAAGATAGCTCCATAAATAATCCTCGTCAGGAGCATGTATGGCTGTGCTTAAAAGTAAATATACTGTAAAAAATTTAAACTTTTTAAGCACAACCAGTTACCAAACATGCCCGTGTAAACTAATAGAATGAAACCCAACCAAGAACTTCCTCATATAGAACAGCTAATTACCAAAAAAACATTAACCTACAAAGAAACCTTCTAAATCAGAAAATCAGATTGAACAGAAAAAAACTAAACACAATTTCATTAACAAAGAAAAGGGCATACTTCTAATGTTCAAAAAGTGAATCTTTAACGAAAAAAATGAGAGAATTCTTACAGGTGACATCTTTTCTAGGCGAAGAAGGAGAAGACCCATTACACAAAATGGTTCGTCCGATCATAGAAATGCCCGAAATTATCCCAACAAAGTAAAGAAACACAACCAATCCAAGAACCCAAGGCATCAACATAAACCCAATAAAAAAAGTCACAGATCCACACAGCATTAGAGACAAAGAAATCCCAAGAAGCAGAGATGCAAATCCAGCCGGCGTAATCTGCTGCATCACCAGATCACTCCTCTCCGGAGGACAGCGTCGGGGTTGGATATCATCGGAGTAATCAATTGGCGTAGGAGGTGAACGGAGAATATTCAAAACCAAAGCTGATAATTCGTAGAAAATCTTGCCCTGATGATCTTGCTGATGTCTTGATTGGCTTCTCATCATTTTTCCTTTCGTGGGTTGTCCAAGATCTTGAAAATAAAGTGTTATACCGCAGGCTGCAGCAGTAATCCAAGAAAATTTGATAAGGGTAGGAAATTTTTTTGCGGTAATCGAGGCAAGGGGATAGACTTATTAGTTACGAATGGATTGTTGCCTTGTTGGGCTTTCAAATTTCGTTGGAGTTCTTGTACTGTTCTTGATTACGTGTGGAGAGCTAGCAAGTAATAAGAGAAGAATAAGGTTTGTCTTTTTCTTCTCGAGAATTAAAAGAGAGAGAAAAAGGAAAAAGTGTTCATAGATTTACAAATAGTAGCATGAATTAAAACCTTGAAATGCACATAATTATGTTCATAATGGACGTATATGTCCCCATATTGAAAGGGCATCTAGACTCCGTTGGAATCCCCCAATGAGGGAACACACACATGACTATGTGTACCCGAACGTAAATATAACATTTTCCTTAAATTCTTGATCAAACCAAGGGCGTGACTTGACCCAATAGGGGGTGCCAAATGGTGCCCTGATTTGACCCGAAATTAACATCTTTATTGTTACAAATATGATCATTCCATAAGAATTCACTCAAGTCCTAATTTCATTATTGAAATTGTATTTTATAGTCCCACATAATCACTATACAAAATCCCTCATTCAATTTAAGCGTGCAAGCAAGTGTAACTTGAAGGAATTAAAACTGGTGGTTGTGTGGGCCCTGATTATCTTCTTCAGACATCGACAGCCACAAATTGGAATTCTTCAAACTTATTTGACTTATAAACTTAAAAGCAACTTTGAGCTTAACTCTATATGAGATCACCAGGATAATTATTTTCTCCAGTGCTACACTGAGGGTAAGGAAAACTGGGCTGGGGGCATCATATGTTCGGTGTTTTGCTATCGAAAAATGGTAGTGGTACATAATTTTTTGCCATATTGGTTCACATAACACTCGCACACCCCATGTGAGTGTTATGTGAATCACCCCATGTGAGTGTTACGTGAACCGGATAAAAATTATGTACCCATAACATCACTCGAAAGAAAAAAGTTTCTTCTCCGATTCGCGATTCCAGCTACATGATCAAAGTTTGATTCAAAAATATCTTCTATTAACATCTCATGTTAATCAATTTAAAATTTATTTTTGAAGCATAAAACAGTGGCCCTTTATTAATGATTTTAGATCTCTAATGCATCAGACACTTGAATTAATTTACAAAGGCTTAAAATTGAGGATTTGAGACTTGTTTCTATTAATTGCAATTTGCATGAATCCTTGGCACTTCGTAAAGAACTAACACGAAGCAACTCAATCGATTCGCAGCATACTTTTAATTCTACATAACATTCAATAGAATGAAAATAAGTTTACAGGAATTAGAGAAGATCGTAAATTTTTTGGGGACATGGGCAAAACAAAGCAGCCCATTGAGCCATTATGTGTACATTCCCCCAAGGGGCCATCAACCATTCACTAAAATCACTGACACTTCAAACCTCGCATCACTCAAACTACCCACCTTACATCAAGATATAGGACCATTTTTTATGAGCATATTTGGCAAATATTTATAAACATGTTTTTGACACTTGCTTTTATTCATATTTGTTAAACCACAAGTACTACCTACTGGTATACCATTTCTTTCTATCTTAAGATAAATGCTTACTAAACATATGCTAAGGTAGCTAGTGCGCTAAATTATAAGAGCGAGTGGAAAGATTAAAAGTACAAATCAAGCTGTAAAATTCAACCAACTATTGAATAAAAGTCGAATAACTCTAAATCCCGAGGGGTTTCTTCAAGCTACAAAAAGAGAGGAAAAAAAAAACTCCGATTTTAACAAAACCTTTTATAACAGAAAAGTCTAAGAACGTCCAAGCTCATTAAGGGGAGGGCAACATAAAATGGAAATTGTTTGAGGGTCAAGTAGTTGAACTAAATAATTTTTCATTTAGTCCCATCCGGTTGGAGTTGGAGCAACAGGAGGAATTACGTCAACTCCAGGAGCTGCCATCGGGGGTGCAGCAGCTGAGTCCCATCCATTAGTAGATACCCCTGCAACTGAATGTGATGCACCCAAATTCAAACTAAGACCAAGTATCTTTTGTTGCCACAAACGAGATAAACAACAATAATATGCATGTATAAGCTTGAAGCGAAATAATACAGTTCATCACTTCAAATCAAATTCAGAGTTATATGGAGAACCTAATTACGGGCAATAATTTGCATTTATTTTTAGGTATCTTCAGATGGTGGTCAAAAATTTACATTTCACCTTGTGAATCTCAAAATAAGCTCTTTCTCACAAAAAGAATGCAAGAATTCATCATGAGAAGGGATGGAAAAGAAGTTATGCTACCAAAATAAAGTCAAAATGAGTAACAAGGCAAGTAGACACTTAATTTCAGGTCACTTTCACATGTACGGGAGAAGATACTAACCGGCTTCTCCAGTCCAGCCACTTGCAACAGGTGGCAAAGTACCAGCAATCTCGGGAGCCCATTGAGCATCAGGTATCTGGCTGCTAGACCAATCAACACCAATTGTAGCTGCAGAATAATCGGCATAATCCGGAAGAGCAGGAGTTTCCTCTTCTTCTGGTTCCTTAGCCTCCTCAGGCTCCCTGTAAAAGAACAGATCGACCTGCCAAAAAAATTGAAAATTTTAAAGCATCACAAAAATAAGAAAATAAAACTCATAAAATGCAACACCAGTTTCCTCCATTTTTTTCTGAAGTTCTAAACAATGGCAGCCAGTCAATACAGAATTGGCAAAGCGAAATTATAATTCATAAAGTTTGAACATTATTTATTACAGAGAACAATCTTAATGTGCCCCCAAGGATGCAAATACTGATCTCGAAAGAGTCCTTGAATCCCCACCAGAAAAGCACAAATTCCACAATGCAAAGTATGAGAAACAAAAGTTTCTAGACATTTACCATTACATCCCACTTGTGACCGGGAGCAATGACACCACGCATTTGCAGAACCATCCTTCCCAAGAGCCAGAAAAGACAACCGATGCTGTGCTTCCCCTTGTTGTTGGCAGGGATGCCAATATCAACATATCTCATTGGGGAATCGGTGTCACAGAAAGCAATGGTGGGGATGCTAGAAAGTGCGGCTTCTTTAATAGGCTGCAGAAAGATCAACATCAAGTACCAGAATCTCGGTGAAACAAAAGCAATCCCACATTCTAATCAATAATTTGAGAATTCAGAGAGCAATGCACCAGGTATACTTAAAAAGTGCTCACTTGATGATCAGTTCTTGGGTCAGTAAGGATCAGAAGCCGTGGCTCACTGAATCTTCAGACTTCGACCAACCACTTAGTTCCAGGAGTATGACGACCAGCAATTGCATGAGCACCAGTGTACTGTGCGAACTTCAAGACAGCTCTCTGACCATATGGTCTGGCAGACTGAACGATGATGTCTTGAGGATTCTCAATAGCAACAATAACCCTTGCAGCCATCATAAGCTTTTCCCATGTTTTCCCAAGGTTAATGATATAAATTCCTATACAGATGAACAAAAATCAAAATTCACTACCAGTAACTGAAGAAGACACTAGAACATGAATAATAAAGACTCCCAAGATCCTAATACGAAAAATATATGAAATTGAAACTGACAACAATAAGCAATTTAGTTACAATTTCTTTTTTATTTACTAAAAAGAAAAACTCCAACTAGGCAACCTAATTTTTGAATGTCATAATTCAGTCTCCAGATAATAAAATAACATATTTCAAAATTTATAAAATTTAACTGGGCAAAAAACCTCACCTGTAAAGGGATACCTGATGCAAAAAAACTCAATGCAGCTAAATTTATAAAAATTAACTGGGCAATTGAAATTAGAAAATATAGTATATTCCAGGGTATAACCATGCATAAGCATGTATTCCTTCCCATTAAGCACTAAAAATATTTTTTCCAGTGTAGAAAAACAGAGGAAAAAATAGAAATGATTTCCCAGTGTAAATTTTAGGCTGCTCAACTAATACATATTAACGACATTGGATAAACTAACTTTTACAAACTAATAAACAGAAGAGATATCAAACAAAATCAATACGAACTCAGTGACAGTAAACACAAACAAAACGAAATTTATTTTATATATTTGATTACAAATTAGCATTATAAAGGACTAATAAATCACTTAAATTTACATGTTTTACCTTTTAATTTCAACTAATTCGACAATGTACATCTGAAAGATATAAGAATTTAAAAAATAATGTAGATCTCCAGTAACATCACACACAGCAAAATATCATCAAATTAAATCGAAACAAATAATCACAGCAAACCTCCAGTAAACGCCAGATCTCATAACTGAACCAAGAAAAAATCGTTTCAAATAACTTACCGTCATTCCGGCGCTTGAACACGTAACGTTCCATTTGGAAGTCACAGTTTTTGGTGCCGAGGTGGACTTCAGCTGCCAACATCATCTGTATGTCGGCCTCCTTCGTAGAGAGTGTCCTTGGCGCAGTCGCCATTTTTGCTTCACCTCTGCTTCTGCTTAGGGTTTTTAAGGTTTAGCGGTCGAAAATGCAAAAGCTATCTCCGTTGCGATGGTGTGGACATGGTTCATATACACACTCCATCTCAATCTCAGAAACCCTAGCGAAGTTTTTCGAACTGATTTGAATTGGGCCATATTTGGGCTGAGTCTGTTTCATAATAATTGGGCTTGTTTCGGGATGTGATAACTTCAGGGGAATTAGTTCAGGGAAGAGCTCACTAATCAATCATTATCTTTTACAATTGTAAAAATTAGGTATAAAATTTTAAATATATAAAAATCAGGTATTTAATTAATTAATTAATTATATTTAATTAATCAAATATATTAAAATCAAAATTATACAATTTATGTTCACAAATACATACTT
>CAIGRB010129266.1:3206-66304 GCA_903798255.1 Fraxinus quadrangulata | reverse complement strand
TATTACTTGATTTTTGCATAAATAAATTTTGGACCTGATTTTTAAAAATTATTCTTTAAACACCTGATTTTTTTGTAATTTCCTCATTAGTTTAGCGGAAATTACAAGATTCGAGAAATTTGAGGATCTCAATTCATAAATCAAAGGTCGTGTTTATTAATTCAAAAATCAGAGGTTTTTAATTAATTAATTAATACATAAATAAATATTTTTACTAAATATAACAATTCAAAAATTTATTAATCTACCATACACAATTTCAATCTCAAACCCTATCTCTATCCGTTCTTTCTCTCTTTAAACCTCTTACCAATATATTCTCTCTTCTCTCGCCCTCTCTCTGTCCTCTTGCCGACGTTGAGAGGTCGCACATAACGTAGCATGTGATCTTTGGAAAGGATCGGCACCGGTAGCAGAGCAGCATGGATTGGCTATGGATCCGCGATGCCACTGTGTGCGATCATTGTCGCGTAACACTGCACTCAGCGAAGCATCGGTCGTCTTTGTTCGCATTGTTGCATATCGGGGTTTCCTCCATTTTTCTTTAGTTACAAGTGGTTGTGATTGTGGTTTTGGTTTTGGTTGTGGTTGTGGTTGTGGTTGTTGATTATGTTTATGGTTGTGGTTGTAGTTGTGGTTGTGTGAGATTCTGATGGCATAGGTGGTGAAGTGATAGTGATAGCAAATAGTATTCCAGCGAGATCAAGGACAAAGCAAAGAGTTACGGATCGAGAACAATCTGCACATCTGGTATTTGATTATTTCGATCTCGTCTCACCAAGGTTGTGACATGGAGGTGGTGGGTTTATCCGATGGCTGTGGATTGAGGTATAGTTGGTGGTGATGGTGGTGCAATGCAGGTGGAGGTGGAGTTTTTGCCACAAGTTGGTTTGTTATGCAAGCGGCGTTGATGGTGGTGTATTGTAGGTGGTGAAGGCGACGGTGCATTGTAGGTGGTGACGGTGTGGTGTGGCGGCGACGACCGTGTTGGTTGAGTGGGACTATGTGATCAATTATTTCTGTGTTGTAATCAATGAATTTGTTAATTTGTGACCAATAAGTAATGTGTGACATGTAAAAAAAATTATTTGTGACCAACAAATAATGTTTGACCTAAAAATTTGTTAAAATTGTGATCAATAATTTGATGATTTATGACTTAAAAATAATTTGTAAGCAATTAATTTGATATTTTGTAATCATGAAATAAGTTGTAACTTATAAAATTTATGATTTGTACCAAAGAATAATATATAAACTATTAATTTGATAAATTTGTGATCGAGAAATAAGTTGTGACTATAAAATTTGTGATTGAAAAATAAGTCGTAACTATAAAATTTGTGATTGTGAACGAGAAATAAATTGTGACCTATAAAATATTATATTTGTGATCATGAAATAATTTGTGACCTATAAATTTTTTTATTATAATTGAGAAATAATTTGTTACCAAATAATTGATAATTTGTGACCTTAATATATTTAATTAATAAAATACATATTTAATTAATTAGTTTATAAATAATTTTTTTTGAAACAATCTGATTTTTAAAGTTTTAAACCTTGTTTTCTTAGTTTAACGTCCCAAATTTTTGGCATCACTTAGCCGCGCACGGTGGCAACCACTGCGCACAGCAGAGATTTTTCTTTTCCATAAGTCGTCGTTGTTGCATGAGGTGAGCCCCTGCTCCTACAGGTAGAGGGGACTGCTTCTGTAACGCCCCAAAACCTATGTTCCGAATTTTACTCAATTAATTCTTGTAGCCATTAAAAATTTGATTGATGCATTGAAATAAAAAAAAAATTGTAGAATAAAATAAGCTATTTTGTTGTCTCTTAATATATCCAATAAATTTAATCCACTAATGAAATATAATTTCATCGATTTTAAGAAATAAAATTCTGAATGCAAAATAATTTTAAACTAAATGCTAAATATTGAAAGAAAATAAAAATTATTGAACTAGCGACACGAACTCTGTCAACAGTTTCAACCTCCAACTTCAATCAATCAAGCATCTGAAAAATATTTTAAATATGAAATGAGCATACGAATACACCAAGTATAGATTTCATGTCAGTATTTTTACAATCTAATATAAAAAGTAAGTAAATTACGCATATAACATAAATTTTCTAGTGGGATAGAGACATAATCGTCTCATTCTCACTTAGATCATACACATTCTCAATCTTCACTTAGGGTATTTAGTCATATGGCTGGTTTCTGTGTAGATCTACATAGTAATACCCTATGGTATTATCTACAAGATCTTTCTTTAATTTGAATTACCTAATAGTATATAAAATACTTAATTTAAAACATTAAAAGTGAAAACACAAAACCACTTGATATTTAGAGAAATCAATACTTAATTCATCAAATCGCTTGTATCTTGAGTTACTTAGGAATAAAAATTCTTGCAAATGGATCTCGAACGCGCTAGAAAACTTTTTCTTTTTTCTTTTCCTTTCATTTGTCACTTTTTTTTCCTCTCAATTTTTTTCTTTCTCCCTTCTTCTCTCTCTCTCTCTTTTCTTTTTTTTTTTTCCCTCTCTTAATTTGAGAGAACTGAAATGCAACAACGATAGGGTATTTATAGGTGTGATTTGATAAGGATAATTACATAATGAGAATTCTAATAGGACCCTTAATTCAAATTTGGAATGGTCTTTCATCAAACAAACTTATAATGAAATTTGAATTTAAAAAAAAAAAAATAGCTACGTGATGATAAGATTCTAGTGTGGATATGTGCAAATTTCAAGTTTTATCTAAATTATTTTTATTAGATAATTCGATAATAATTTAATAGATATCCAAAATAATATTAAAATTTAATTTCATGTAAAACTCATATATATCGAATTATTAGGAATATTAACACAATGTCCCTAGAAAATAATAAATTTTAGGTTACCCTAAAATCTCAAAACTTGCATTTATGCCTCATATTATATTGTACGTATTTTTATTTATTTTTATTTTATTACTTATTTTTAGGTATTACATCCTCCCATCCTAAAAAAAAATCATCCTTGAAATTTATCTTGATTATCAAAAGGTTGTGGGTATTTAGCTTTAATATCTACCTTATGTTCCCAAGTGGACTCTTCATCCGCATGATTCTGCCACTGAACTTTTACTAATGGAATTTCTTTATTTCGAAGCATTCAAATCAGCGAGCGTCATGTTCCCCTGATTCAACTCAAGAAACTTTGCTTTTTTCTTATCTCTTAAAGTAGCTAGAAAGTACTTTTGAAGCATTGCCTCTTTGCATTGTGCCCATGTAAAGTTACATTGTTGCTCCTCGATACGTGATCTAGTAGTCATCTCCCACCAATGACATGCTCCCTTCTTCATCATAAATATAGCACAAAGGATTTTCTATGCATCAGTGAATTCAATAAACCTGAAAATACGCTCAAGATGGTGAAGCCATTCCTCAGTAGCTAGTGGATCAGGGTCACCTTCAAACACAGGTCGGTGCATCATGCAAAATTGTTCTATAATTGAAGATGATCCAATCCTACCTCGTGGCTGTTGAGGTGGTTGCTGCTGCGACATCTCTCGCATAACAGCTAGTAATTCTCTTGTTAAGTTAACGTCATCTAAACTTTAAACATGGGGATCGTTTATTAGAGGTCATTCAAGTTAATTCAATTAACCTGATTTAGCTGACACTGATAGAATACTTGAGCATAAATAGTGTTGTTTCTATTCAATATATTGTTATTGTTTTCAATAAGATTTGAATAAATAGGCTTTACTTAATTTTATTTATTTATTTTTTAGTGGGTTCGCAATATTACTTTTCGTGTTGTTGATTTGAATATTACGCAATTAAAAAGGCTTTCAGATGAGAAGGGAGGTCACAAGTTGACCGCTTAAATTTCAAGATCATCTTAGACAATTTATGTCATTTTGACAATGGCTTTTAGTCTTGTGAATATGCAAATCAAGAAAACTCAATCAATAAATTTTTCGATTTTTTTTTACATAATCACTTATTTACTCAATTACTTTTCTAATTCTCGTCATGACTGTATGGAAATAAACATCGTGATGAATTTTCTGTAAAATTTTCAACCACTGTGGTGTATCAACTATTTTTGCTTACCGTAAGCTGTAATTGTTGCCACAACAGCGACCACCCACCCATCCCCTTTCTAATCCCCTTCATTTTCCAACACAGCGATGAACTACTGCGTATAGCGGCCAGCAACGAGCTTTGCTCGCAGCAAGCCATAGCTGTTTTGAGCATTGTTATTTTTGTTGAGCGGCTTGAAATTGATTTGGTGGGTGATTGTTTGATCATATTTCTTGTTTGATCCTGATATGTGGAGTGGTTTTGCTGTTGTTGGAGGTTCAGTTGGTGTTAGAGTAGGTGGGCGATATTTCTATTGTTGTTGATGGTGCAAAGTTTCTCGACGTTATTGGGGTTGGTGGTGGCGACGTAACTGGGTGTGACCAAGTCTATGTTTAGTGTGATTGTCTTTGACCACATCTACATTAATTGTGACTATATGTGACTTGGTTATATACAATCACAAATTAGACTCATATGATCACAGCCAATCACCCTGAAGACAAATTTCATCACAAGTAGTCATATATGATACATGTATGGTCACAAACAATAAATTTGATCTCACAAAAACACAATTAATCTGTAGGTGTGGTATAATCTTTAGAAAACGCTTAAATTTTTGAAATTTTTATGTAAGTAAGGGTGGGTGTGTTTCCATTGGGTCGTGTATAATCTCCAAAAGAAAATTCAATTTCTAAAAATTTTCTAAGGATTGGGGTTGGGTGATGGATAAGGAAGGGTAAGATAAGGGTCGGTGGGGGTGGTTCCAAGGTAGGGTGTAATCTCCCAAAAAAAAAAATTCAATTTTTGAAAAAAATTTGTAGGTGGGATCTGTGGGGATCCGTGGGGTTGTGAGAGGATATTATCAATTGAAATATTATTAATTTGGTGTGGTGAGGATAATTAATTTAAATTAATCAAATTAATTATATATCATTAATTGGGATTAATACCTGAATTTTGAAATAATTTGACAAATTTATTAATTTTGAAATGAAATTATTATAGTGTGGTAGTTATGTATTGTTCCCTTTTATCACAAGTAGTCATATATGATACATGTATGGTCACAAACAATAAATTTGATCTCACAAAAACACAATTAATCTGTAGGTGTGGTATAATCTTTAGAAAACGCTTAAATTTTTGAAAATTTTCTGTAAGTAAGGGTGGGTGTGTTTCCATTGGGTCGTGTATAATCTCCAGAAGAAAATTCAACTTCTAAAAATTTTCTAAGGATTGGGGTTGGGTGATGGGTAAGGAAGGGTAAGGTAAGGGTCGGTGGGGGTGGTTCCAAGGTAGGGTGTAATCTCCCAAAAAAAAAAAATTTCAATTTTTGAAAAAAATTTGTAGGTGGGATGGGTGGGGATCCGTGGGGTTGTGAGAGGATATTATTAATTGAAATATTATTAATTTGGTGTGGTGAGGATAATTAATTCAAATTAATCAAATTAATTATATATCATTAATTGGGATTAATACCTGAATTTTGAAATAATTTGACAAATTTATTCATTTTGAAATGAAATTGTTATAGTGTGGTAGTTATGTATTGTTCCCTTTTAGGATCCATGAAATCCTATTCGGCCTGACTATTTGGGGGTCCAGTGAAGATCCTTTGTAATAAATTAAATATAATGCCATTTAACCTCCATTGAGGTCGCAATCCCAATCTAGATATCGTTGATATGACATTAAATGATAGCATTTTTCATTTAGTCTATTATCTAACGTCACTTATATTGAGGTTGCAACACATAGCATTATTCTATTCTTAAAGTTTAGATTTTAATCTTACATTAAAGTTTACAATTAATTTTAACAACATATTTTATAGTTCTCATAACTTTTCAATCATGTATTTTATCAATTTTTATCAAAATTTACTAAAAATTTAATTTTTATTCCCACCCAACATGGACCTACTGCTGACACTATATTTATTGTTCTCTAGTTATGCATATGCATTCAACTAAAATTCTTTCAATTTGTTTAAAATACATAAGATGTCAAAGTGCAAAGTCGAGGGATCAAAAAATGTGCCAAACGAGTAACCCCACACATGAAAAGCTCGGCTTAGCCTGTGAACTAGCCCACGTAGCTATGTCAACGAGTCGAGTCGAGTCGAGTCAAAAAAAAAAAAGCTCAGGCTTTTTTAGATCGAGCTTTTTTGGGCCCGAGCCGAGTAAAGCCCGGCAAAAAAAAAGGCTCGGCCCGAGCTTTTGGCCCGAGCCTTAGCTGGCCGAGTCGAGCCGGCTCGATTTTTTTGTTTATTTTTTTTTTAATATTAAGCTGCTTGCGCTGCCTGCGTTTGCAGGCAGCTGTCTACAGCTGAAATTCAGCTAAATAATTTTTTTTTTTAGTTTTTTTTTAACCTCAAGCCGGCCTGGGCTTGAGCCGACGCTCCAAATTGGGGTTCCACCAAGCCCGATCCGTTGATCTTTTTTGTCATCCCTAAATCCACGAGAACTTATATTTTAAAAGGAAAGACTACTGCAAATTTATGTAGAAAAGGTGCAAATTTCAGAGAGAGAAAGTACATAAATTACAAAAATACTCAATAGGAAATGAATCTAAAAGACTATACAAATTTGGCGAAAAGAATGTTCAAATATTCAGGAATTACTAGGACAAACATACAAAATTGCAGACAAGTTTTGCTCCCTACTAAAAGATTCGGCAATCCCAAAATAAGTTCAATAATTATGCCGATTTCTCATGATCCAACTTTCTCGAGAGTTTCAGTAACAGTTTTCATCCTCGGTCGAACCTCGGGGTCTCCCTCTGTGCATGCAAGGGCTATGTGAAATACAGCCAGTACTTCCTTCTTGGCGCGTACTTCTTGAAGCAACACAGGGTCTACCATTTCAGACAACGGACTTTCCTGGTCGAATCCCTTCCTTACCCACCTAATGAGATCCGGGAGCTCTGTAGATGTTGAGGTGGTTGGGGACAAAAACTCTGGAGATTTACCTGTTAGCATCTCGAGCAAGACGACTCCGAATGAGTAGACGTCCCATTTTTGGGTAGGTCGGCTATCGGTGACTCGAGCTTCTGGTGCCCGATAATTGTTGGTTTTCTCCGGTTGGGTTGGTTTTAGATATGGAAGGGCACCGCCAATAAAGCCCCCGGAGGAGGAAGGGTTGTTTCCCGTGATGGTAATCAGCCGGTTGAGGCCAAAATCAGAAATGTACGGCTGGAATTCGTTGTCGAGGAGAATGTTTGACGGTTTTATGTCTCCATGAACAAATTTTCTCGGGCTACATTCGTGTAGGTAGGCCAAGCCCCGTGCTATGCCTTTCGCAATTTTCAACCTGGTTAACCATGTTAAGCTGGATGACGGCTGACCATTTTTCCCTACAGAAGTGAACCTCGTCAGTCCAACATTTAGACATGAAAGTAAAAATAACGGAAAAATATGTGAATGTTGAACAATATAATAAACAACATTTTAGATCTTTTCTTCCGTAATAATGTATGCTATTATCGAGTCTACTCTATCAAATGAAATACACAGAATATCCAATATTAGAAGTCACTATATAGAAATATGCTTCAAAGATCTCCCAAATGTTATAAAAATTTCAAAATAACGTTCAATTCAAAACCTCGATACCATTTTATATTCAATCTTTTTCCCCCACTCTTTAGGAGAAGGACTAATGAACAAGAAGATCAACTATTCAGATATGTAAGGAGGTGTCCTGAATATCCAAATGGCCAGTGTCAAAGTATGACCATCTCGCATAATTATTTTATAAGTAAATCACGAACTTCTGTATCATAATTGGAATTATCCTTTTTGTGGATTCTTGATGGTTAGGTGTTGAACTCTCTCATCAACTCATATTTTCTAGCAGCTTGTTCAATAAAGACATCCCACCCAATAAGACAAACAAGAAACACACAGAATTCCTACTGTTGTTTTCTCCCGTACCAAATTCTTACCGCAAAAATTCACGGGGGAAGTGAAACATAATTTTGCTCCACTTTGGTAAGATGTCATGTTTCGAAACTGAAGTTTAGGCACAAAATGATAAAGAATAACCTAACAGCCTACGGGAATCGTCAATATTCATGTGGCCTAGTTAGGTACAGGATTTTTCGTAAAGGCGTATCCTTGTGGATTAGTCCTTCATTACAAAGGCGTACAAGTGATAATAACAATTAGAATACCAACATCATCATTAATAAAACCTAGGGCCAACCACTTTCTTCTTTTTGTTTCTTATCCTTCACTCGTTAAAATAATCCATCAGCAATCATTTACACCAAAAAATATACACAAGGGAAATCAAATATAGCGCCCACTAGCAGGTTTCTGCTTCTTGCAGAAGAGCTTTTCTATCTTAAGTCAGTTTCCTCTAAAAAAACACTTCCAGTCAGTCAAAACACTTTCAGAAAATCCTAGCTAAATATTAATATCAGAAACTATGCATATAATAATTTGCAAATAAATGCAATTTAGCGAGAAAACTAATTGCGGATGATAGCAGAATGTAGTAACTTACCGCGAAGAGCAAAAGCCAAGTTGCCATTGGAAATGAAATCGCTGATGAGAAGCTTTTCGTCAGGTGCCCAGTAATATGCCCTCAACTTCACAACATTCGGATGGTTTACTCTCCCGATTGCCTGAACCTCTGCAACAAACTCCTTGTACCTTTGTTCCCCGCCTTCTCCCAACCTCCTCACGGCCACAGGCACTCCATTTCCAAGCACAACTTTATACACAATCCCCAACCCACTCTTCCCTAACACATAAGCAGATGCCCTCAACAACTCGTCTAACTCAAAATTGAACCCCTTATCAATAGCCACGAGATCTCCCTCCCCACTACTCATCCCTCCACTAGCTCCACCACTACCCTTTTCCGACTCCACCTCTGAGTCATTGTTCGGGAAACCACTAAAGCAAGGAAAAACACACAATCCCGTCTTCTTATTTCCCCCAAGCTTCCCTTTCCCAGTACAACTACACCCATAAGAGTCCTTTCTCTTCCAATACACGTAAACAATCACCAATCCTACAAATGCCACTCCAATAACATCAGCCACCGCTATCAATACAATCAACCCCGGTTTTAACCCCTTACTCTCATTATCGCGAGAACCACTCTGAATCCGAGGTGTATTTTCTGAATTAATTTTACAAGTCCTTTGTAATGGAAATCCGCACAACATCGGATTATTCAAAAATGCCGTAGGACCCTGATTAGCAAAAGACCCTGTTTGCGGAATTTCACCTGTTAAATTATTATTCCTAAGATCAAAACTCACAGTAAGTGGCAAATCACCTAATGTTTTTGGAATTTTCCCAGTAAAATGATTGAATGACAAATTCAAAGTCTCTGAAAGTGACTTCAATTCTCCTATATCTACTGGGATTGAACCATTAAATTCGTTTGCCGAGAGATCAAGCCGCTCCAAATTGGCAAGTTCCGGGAAGACCCCCTCCGGAATCGCGCCGGAAAAATCATTTCCGGTGAGAATAAGCCTTTGCAACTGCCGACAGTTCCTCAGAAACTTCGGGAGTGGCCCAGATATGGAATTTTTCGAAAGGTCAAGATTTTGGAGGCGAGGAAGGTTACACATAGAGGGGGGTAGAGAACCGTTGAGACTATTACCGTAGAGAAAGATGCTATGTAGTGACGAAGCATTGAACAGTTGATCTGGAATGGAGCCATAAAAGTTGTTATCATGCAAATTAAGACGCCGGAGATAAATCAAGCTGCCAAGCTCCGATGGAATATACCCCCGGAGATTCTTACCCGCAGCGGATATGCCTACGACACGCGGGTCCGCGGAGCCGGAGACGTTCATGCATGAAATTCCGCTCCAGTGGCACGGCGTTGCATCGTTCTCATTCCAGTCGGCAAAGGCGGCGGCAGCGGCTGCGGCATCCACGGCCGACTTCAAGGAAAGTAAAGACAGGCCGTCGGAAGTCAAACAAGCTCCAAATTTTATATCTCCGTCAAAATTCAACAAAACAATTATGGTAAAAAAACACAACATTTGCAAGAACATCATGGTACAAAAACACAGTACAAATCAAAATACAAAAAGGGATTGAAAGGCTGTTCTTTTAGGTGGAAAAAAAGGCTGTTATGCTTTGAAAACTTTCATACTGTATTCAGTGGTGGTGGTGCTGGTGGGGTTTGGCCACGGGGAGTTGAGGAATTTATCAGAAGAAGACTGGAGTATGAGGAGGGGTTCTAATTAATGGGCTCCACAGCCACTCTTCTTAACAGTAGGAGGAGGTGGGGAGTAGAAGAAAAGTAATGAAACAGCAAAGAAACAGTGATTTGTGGTGTTCACAATGTAAAAATATACATCTCTATACTCTACTTTGGAAGTTGATATGGTACAATTTTGTTCTTAAATTGTTGATTTTGTTATTCCTCAACTTCAAATTCATCAAAAACAACTTTGATGTCCTAAGATTTGCATTCGAGTTTGTAGTGGTTGTCTTTTTTCTCAACTACTTGGTTCACTAAGCAAATTTGAGACCCTTTTGCTCATTTTTATGCCCTGTTGATTTTCTTTGATTCGTATAAATATTTAAATTTTACGTTATTTTTTTTTGTTATTATTGTTTGGATTTCTTGAATTGAAACATTTTTTACTATTTTAAAAGTCGCAATCTCTCTCCCCAAATCAAGAGGGGGTGGGTTTGCAACATTTTTGAACACGCATTTTAGAAGAAGTATGGATCTTACGTCGTGCAATTTATATCTAATTTGGTAAAATGTTGTAAAACGGAATTTTTTCCTTTTGTCTATTAGCCCAAAAAAAGAACACTAGCTTTGTCCTCCTCCCTTAACTCCGGCCTGAATTTGAGGAAATGAATCATCGTCCGGAACATGGCTGGGGTCAGGGTGGTCAATTCAAGAGTAAATGCTCATAATAAGTAGGGTTAATGGGTTATGGGGCTACCTTGATCAATTATTGAGGGAGGGAGCGAGGGAGGGAGTAAAAACATTTCATAATAAGTACGTATATTCAAGACATAGAGATCCTTCCCAGAACCTAGTATTGTGTAAAAACATATTGATTTTATTATGATTTCTGAAGTTATATTATGGTATATATCGATATTATTATAATAAAGAAAAGAACCTAAAATTATGTTTTTTGTATTGTCGCGAATCTAACACAGCAGAAATTTGGAAAGCGGGCGGGGTAGAGGGGATTGGCACACATGAGGAGAAAAGATAAATCACTAATCATTAAATCTTAGCATCCCATACAAGTAAACAAAACAGCGACTTAGGCTAAGGCACATAATTAATTTGTCCAATTCTTCCACTTGTATGTACTTATTTTCCCTCGTAATTGAATTTTTTCTTTGTCCTACAGAACAAATAATACTCATAATCCCAATCATGAAAACATGCTTAGAAGCAACAAAAGTGTGTGTGTTTGATTATCCATGTATCATTCATCAAGTAGAAAAAGAAAAGAGTTGATATTGGGAAAACAATTATGTACGAGTGATCTGTCCAATTGCACGTTGGAATATGGCAGTAGCCTATTTATGTTCCCAAGTTCATCCTCTAATGGTCCAAGAAATTGACTAACATTTATGCCATTAAATTTGGAATATGCCATTTGTATACTGTAAATTGTACAGACACTTGCCTCGTAAAAAAAAAAAAAATGATTGGAAAGAAAATTGTATATTTTCTAGAAACTTTTCGAACTTGATGTACACTAACTTATCCCTAACATCACTGCCGTAGCACCCGTTTTAAGTGACAACTGGTACTGCTGATTCATGAATCAGAATGCAAAAGTGATAAATTCCTTTTCAGCACAGTATTCCTTGACAGAAGGATGGGATAATGAAAAAACAAGAAGAAAGAATCATTTGCTTCATGGTAAAGATTGTTTTTAGCAACAACTCTCGTCTAATTTTTAAACATCTATATCATGCCGGGGGTGGTTGGTGGGGGTCCCATTTCCTTGCTCATTAATTTTATTAAGGTGAAATGCCTTGAATTAACTACAAAGCAAAGTTGCTTATGCACATTCTTGTACCATGATCTTGAAATGCAATTTTTTTGACAACTGAATGGGAGAACATGGATTCTATCAGCAACAATCAACGAAATCGGGCAACCCGTAATCAGAAAAATGTGCATTCGTAATCTCTTGAAAAATTCACGTTGTAAACAAAGAGATTCACTGCAGGAACACAACACAAAGCACCCCACAAATGAAGGAAAGTTGGTTGCCAGATTTGAAGAGGAAAGGAAAGCCAAGAATTGAACTGCATCAAGAATGGTAGGGCTTGTTTATAAAACAAAATACAACCGAAACAAGTTTGAGCACGTCTAATGCCTCAAATGTAATTCAGAAGCACACGGTAGCAATTAGCAAATATTCTACTTCACACACTCTCTCTCTCTCTCTCTCTCTCAGGCCACTGAAAATTCAGCCATCTCCAGTTCTACAACTTCTGCTTCAACATGATAGTATTTGTAATGAAGTTCTCCAACATCATCACCAGATAGCTCTGTCCATCCATTTGGTCCAACGTGATAAAACTGCAATAAAACCAAGGTCATGATTGAACCAGCATGCACACAGAAACATGAGGAAGGGAACAATGAGATGAGGGGGACGAGTGCATTACCGCTGGCAACGCCACCCCTAGCTCCATCACGGAATGTTGCGTGATAAATAGCCCGTCTTGCCAACTCTGCAGCTTCTTCAACAGACATATCACAACGGTAGCTGCACAATTACAACAAAAAACAACATTAAGGTTCCCCTATAGCAATTGCATTAGATTAAAGTTGACTTCTTCAACAGACATATCACAACGGTAGCTGCACAATTACAACAAAAAACAACATTAAGGTTCCCCTATAGCACTTGCATTAGATTAAAGTTGAAGAGTGAATACACAAGTAGAAGTATTAATAATACGAGTCATGAAAAAGTCATCTGCAAGAGTCTCAATGTATATAGTTTATTTGCGATCAAAGGCCACAAGCAAATGTGATGCATAGATATCACTAGTACAATATATATAACTGGTGCAAGAAAAACATTGCAGCAATTCTGATTCTTGTTTCATATCATGATGTTCAAACATTCAATAATTTAGAAGAAAATTGAGAAACATTCACAACAGGAAAATGAATAACTCACCCACTGTCCAAAACACCATAAGCATATGGTGAACCAGATCCAACAGAGAATCTAGTTCCTTTCAGCATTCCTCCTTCACTGTCTACATAATACAGGCCAGGACCCTACACCAAATTGCAAAAGCATTATAAACATCCAAAGGATGCAAGTCAATGGCATGCTATATTATTATATTTCACTTGTTACCATCTCATCTCAGCCCAGCCAGCTATCATAGTTCCAACAGACACACCCATTCCCCTATAAGATTAGAGAATGTTAGCAACTTTGAAGCTCCAGTTACGGATACTCTCCTCTTATTTGCCAGCTCATGCAATCGACACTGAAGTATGCAGGATAACCATCAAATAGCATTGTTGCAGTAAAATGAATAAAATAAAGTAATCTTGTATTCGTACAATGTAACAAAAAATTAACGTATTTATATCCAATCATTGCTGTTCAAATTGAAACCATGGCCCCCATTTTTTCAAGAACTCATTTTTTCAAAACTCATTTTCAACCACACATTCTTCCATAAAATAATTTTACACGTAAACCGAAAACTTTTCCTTACTTTTGAACCACACATTCTCCAAAAATCACCATTCCAAAATACATCATCTTCCAAAAATTGGGGCTCAAACAAGGGCAGTATCTCAGGGGGCATGTTGGCACCCCAAGCAATTGTAGAAAACATATAACAAGCCACCAAATGGCATCTAAATTACATCAGCTGGTGAATTATCTAGCAACCATAAGTTGTAGGCAAGTGGTTCAAATAATATGCATTGCATTTTCACAGACATCCAAAATTTCACAGATGCAATAAATTGATCAATCATGAAAAAATTTGAAAAAAGAAGTAAAATAAAATTAACTGATTCTTGCTTAGGAATTAAAAGGGCGCCACATATCCCCCACTAATACTGTTGTCGTCATCCATTTCTGGATACAGATTGAGATTTAGATAAGACTTTATAGCTAAAATTAGCCTTCTGTTTTATTAGAAATCAGCCACCCCAAATATGCAGCATAAGGAATATTGCACCAGAAAAAAAAAAAAAAAAAGGGCTTAAACAAAGCATCGACCTTTCCATCTGATAAGTTAACTCGTTTGACAAGCTGAATGTTAAGATGACTGGGAAGGGATCAAGCTAGAACCTCCTGCCTTTCTTCTAGAATAGTTTTTTCACATCACTTCCTGTGACCTTTTAACTTGTTTCCTTTCCATTCTTTTTGTGAATTATTAAATATGAAAACCATATTGCATTATTTGGAAACTTGAAAAAAGTGAAAAGCAAGATTTACAGCTTTACAAATCTATTATTCAAGATTTAAAAACGAGTTACCAATGCTAGAGGGACCAACCAACCAATTAGCATAATGCATTAATCTACAAAATGCACAAATTGACTATCTATCTTCCTCAATGAGAATGACTGTGATAAAAGAAACTAAATCATGATCAGTGGCAAATTCAATTAAAATACCTTAAGACCCAGATTTCTGTGCCAGAACTGGCAGTCAGCATCACCACCAGCCAGTGTGCCAAGCATGTAGGGATTAATTTCAATGATTTTCTTCACAGATTGCAATGCTGATATAATAACATGGAGAGGTAGACCCAATCAAATATGAGAGTGGAAAGAAATATTACAGTATTAAAAATGCAAAAGCTTGTGATAAAAGCATACTATTGAATCACCAAAAAATCATAACGGCTTACCTATTTTTAGTTAAGCATATGCTTTATTCACATTAATGTAACAAAAGCAGTCGATAAATGTCAACATATTAAAAATAAGATCCATAGTATACATGAGTATCAATTTGCAACCCCCCAAAGCATAAATAAACATATACCGGCAGACCACAAGTGTGGCATTGAATAAAAATGCACGCTAGTCCAGCAAACAATTTTCAGGACATCTATGGATCATGACTCAGAAATGGACAAAAATATTACTGGGGTCTGTCAAAAAAGCATTTTAAGAAAAAGGCCGAAGTAAAAAAAATTCCGGAGTCTCCATGAAAAATGGTTGCATTACTCAGGATATGAAGGTAGAGTCCCTCGCTAATAGAAGAACTGTCAAGTTTAACATGGAACTCTGATTACTATGAAAATCCCAAATTAATTCTCAGTTTGTCAAAAACTCTGAGATATGGGTTGCATAAATCCATCTCAATTATTCAAAACTGGCACGAGTTTGGTAGAATTTTCTTTGCATTTGCTTTAATCCAACTATTCTAAGAAGACTAGGGAAGACATACACTTGCAGCACACTCAAACAATAAGAACTTTTTTCTAATTTTACATTGCCGAACAGGAGGGAAATCTATAACTTCGCATGTAAGAGAATAAGAAAACAGTGACCAAATAATCTAGCATGTCCCTGAGCATAGTACACAACCATGTAGCTAACTTAAGATTACAAGTTAAATCCCCATGTATTTCCATGCCAGGAACTATGATTACATGTTAAAGCCTTATAATAGCCATGTCAGAAACTGATTCAGAATGTTACTTCGCTGTGTTGAATTGTAGCTTCAGAATTGGAACAAAAAACCACATTTACGCATATACATTTCTTTTCCAAGATTCAATTCTCATCTCCATTCTATACAAACAAACATATTCGCATAAACATTCATGCTGCAACAGGTTGAATTCCTCACAAGCACCCTCAAAATAAAAAATGCAGCTTCGCATTTTTACATGCCAGAACCAAGTACTCAGTCAAGAAGGCTCACATATATATACTCCCATGCTAGCACGTGAATCAGCAGCAACTATAACACCTTCCTTGAATGTAAAAGCTAGGGTAGTTGTTCCCTTTGCTGGCTTCACCATTTGGACAGCATCTTTCTGAAACCCATCAAACTAACAAACACAAAACAAAAGAATAAATATATAACAAATATTACCTAAAGAAACCAGCAAGGAACTTACTTTTAGCCAAACAGAAAATAATTAAATCAGAACTCACATCACTGGTAACAGGAAGTTCAAACGAAGGATGCTTCGAGATCTCGTCATGCTCTTTGTTTCCGCAAAGCGGGGCCGACAGTTCCAGTTGGCTAAAGTCAATTTCATCACTGTAACCTTTTTCAACAGAAAATTAATAAATTAACTCTAAATTAACAATTTGTTCATTTATACGCTACAATAGCAGCAAATTAGTTTATACCTCAACGCACATTAACACATAAAACCTAGAAACAGAGCTGATTATGAAAATTGTGAAGTCTCGGATTGAGTATAATCCTTGTTTAATAGTAAATTAAAACTAAAATCTTGATTTTACCTGATTTTTGTGGGCTTGCCTATAATCTCGCGTTCTCTGCTTCCCTCTTTTATGTTTTCGTTTATGATTTCTCAAAAGATGGTAATGTCGGCTTGGGTAATGAAGAGGTCGACCAAAACATTTTAGAATCCAAATATTTGCATATTCACTTTTTGTTTTCACAACAACAAAATAATGTCAACAAACAGTGAATTATTATGGGCAAAATGAAAATCAGAACTGATACTTTGGACCACCGCATTCTGTCTCAAACTGCACATTTAGCTACTTCGCAAAAAATCCATAGCATCAGCATCCTTCGGAAATATGTCTTGCAAAGTGATGTGATGTAGCTTCTATGAATACACCAGAGTTACCTCTGATGATTGCTCCCAGGGCAATACAACCTTCAGCTACTTAGAGCCCGCATCCGTGTTTTAACTTTAGATTTCCTATAGCTGAGGGTAGCTACATATCCCACCCACCCACCCACAATCTGCCTCATTCCCATTGCCGTTCGAACCAGCTTGAACAGCTACAGAATCATCAATCAGCACCAATGGAGGTCGCCCAATGCCTCTATGCACTACATGGTTTCGCTCACCCCCACGATACCCTAACAAACACCCTATCCAGTTTAAGAGAATGTAAGTACAGGCAAAGTTTAAACACTGGCGTCATTTGGTATCCAAAAAGTTTGATCCCAGGAAAAAATAAGTAACAATCAAGCATAAGAAATGCTATGTAAGCAATGCAGAACCATTTTCAGTTGACAGCTTTGCAACTATTCAAAAGAAAACCAAGCTGCAAACAGTTGGGACAATTGCCATTACAAAACTACAAGAATATATTTTTCTTGACATGTAATATCCACAAAAAGTAATACATTTCAAAAGCATACTTATTAGCCATCCCTATGACATGTAACACACATAAAATAAATCAATAATCACATGTATTAATAGAATGCCAATGCCAAGTACCTTGAAAAGATCATCTCATCTAATCTACCTTTAGAACTAAAGGGTTGGAGAAGCATTCTTTAATTCCTTATAATGTACCATTCAAGAGAAATTATACTTCATTCTCAACCAATTAGAGTCCTTAATACAATGATAGAACAAACTAAGCATTAATTCCAAAAGACAAAGTGGGGTGAGCAATGTAAGCTTTACGATCAATAAATATGGGATCAGCTACAATAGTTCTTTTTTGCAACTCTATTCATCGCCGTGATAAAACTATGGAAGCATCCAACAAAATCAAATTTTTGGCAACCACATCAAACCAGTCAATCTTTATATCTTTCTTCCTCTTCTAAATTGTTTTACTGGGATCATAAAGCTCATCAGCTACTACAACTTCTTTAAGAGTGCTTAATACATGCCTCAGCCCCTTCAAAGAAAAAGTGCAGTGTAGATGACATTTCCTAAATGCCGAATGCACCAGTAGCTTGTATTTCTATTACCCATTCATTGGCCACATAAAATTAGAAATCTTCAAAGAAAAATATTGCAGCATCAGTGAGCGAAAACCATGTCATTCCTTCTGGCTGGTCGATCAGGGACACTACCAGGCTTAAACTTTGAAGCCTCGTGTCTGGCAAGCTCTGGAGGCACAGGACTGTTGCTCTGAATAAGCATTTGCTTCAGATCATAGAAGACATCAGTATCATGCAAAGTCAAGAATGTGGTGGCAACACCAGTCTTCCCTGCACGTCCTGTTCTCCCAATACGATGGGTATAAGCTTCAATATTACCAGGCATATCATAATTTATGACGTGTGCCACATCAGGAATATCAATACCACGACCTGCTACATCAGTGGCAACCAAAACATTGTATCTCTTAGTCCTAAATCCTTCGAGGCTTATTTCTCGCTGTTCTTGTGACTTCCCCCCATGCAGTGTAGTCACACGATAGCCATCCTTATCCAAATTTTTGGCTACATTATCAGCAACCTTCTTTGTGTTAACAAACACAATGGCTGTCTTATCAACAAGCTCATCCAGCAATCTCCTCAACCTACCCGGTTTATCATTCTCCTTCATCATGATAACATGTTGAGTAATGAGATCAGTTGTCTTTCCTGCTGTGCCAATGGTGACAACAACAGGATTTCTCAAGTACTTCCTCGCCAGCCGCTCAACAGCAGGCGGCATGGTAGCACTGAACATGTAGGTTGTTCTATAAATCTTATTCTCATCAAGCTCTTCTTCCTCATTCTCTGGTTTCAAGTTGCTTGAAGGCATTGCATCTAATACGCCCATAACTTGAGGTTCAAAACCCATGTCAATCATTCGATCAGCCTCGTCGAGAACTACGTAGTGACACTGATTAAGAACTGCATACCGCCTCTCCAAGCAATCAAGAAGACGCCCAGGTGTTGCAATCACAACCTCACACCCTTGCCTAATCTTAAAACCTTGTTCTTCTATTGACTGCCCACCAACAATAGAAACAACCTTAATACCCAGATAGTGTGCAAATTTTACAGTCTCATCCTCAATTTGCTGAGCAAGCTCTCTAGTAGGTGCCATCACAACGGCATAAGGTCCCTCGGCCTCATTCTCTTCGGTCATAGGAGGAAGTCGGGTGATGTAAGTCAACATGGGAAGAACAAAGGCAGCAGTTTTACCCGAGCCAGTCTCAGCAACGCCAATCACGTCACGCTGCTGCAGGCCAAGAGGAATGGCAGCCATCTGAATTGGCGATGGAGTCTTGTAGCCAGCCCTCTCCACTGCCTTCAACAACTCAGGAGTCAACTTGCTCTCAATCCAGCTTCTCATAGGGCGGGGGATTTTCGAACCCTTGTAAGAAATATTGAAATCTTCCCTGAAAATTCTCCAGTCTCTCTCCGTCATCTCCTCCAGCTTCTTCTCAGACCAATGGCGATCCACTCTCATATCAAAAGTATCATACAAATCCGCAGCCTTTTCCTTTTTCTTCTGAGCAGCAGCTTCCTCGCGTGTCTCCTCAACACCCTCTTTCTTCCTAACCTCCTCGCGAATCTCCTTCTCATTCTTAGCGGCAAGTTTTTTCTGCTCCCTTCGATCCATTCCCGCCCGGAGACCACGACCAAAGAGTAGCCGAGCTTCATGAGGATTCTGATACAGCGAATTCATATCACGAGAAGTATCCTCGGTATTCTCCCAGTCGAAAGAGAACCGGAACTTCTCGCTAGGCTTAATTACCCGCTTCTTAGGTTTCTTAGACCCCAAATACTGTTCCTTAATAGCAGCCAATTCAACTTCACGCTCTCGCTCGGCCAATTTCTCCAATCGAGCACGCTCACGTGCCTTCTGCTCTTCTTCACGCTCTTTCTCTCTATTCCTTCGCTCCACATCCCTTTCCCTTTCCCTTTCCCGATCCCTATCATGGTCACGTGAAGACCGGCGGTCCAAGTCACGGTCACGGTCACGGTCACGGTCGTAAGAAGAAAGGGGTTTTGATTCATTGTTGCTTTGAAGAAAAAGTTCGGCTTTCCGTTTTTGTTGAGCTATTTCCTCTTGGCGGCGTTGAAGGGCAAGCTGTTCTCGCTGTGCTTTGGTGAGAAATACAGGTTTCTTTTCCCCATCAAGCTTCTCGGCGACGTCGTCTCCACCCCTCTTCATCTCTTCCTGTCGAATTGCACTTTGGAGCAGAGTATTTAGGGTTTGGGTTGAGAAAGTTGTGAAACTAGTTAAAGTGATTTGTGGATTTAGGGTTCAGATTGCTAGCGCTTCAAGGTTTATCTAGATCCGATTCCGATTGCTTTCCCCGACTCATTTTGAAAAATAATGGGCTAGATTTTGATCGGGCTTTGAATATTCACAGCTTTGTGACGTATGAACAGATATTTAAGTTTTTCAATTTAAAAAGGGAAAAACTCGTAAATACGGGTGTGTTTTATTTCGAACAAAATATTTTTTTAGACAATTCAATTGATTATAAATTATTTGTATCAAAATTAATAATTAAATGTATTTGATTGATTTAATTTTTAATTTAAAAATATTATATTTATTCATTTTTTATTGATGGTGAGCAGATGAGAGAAGAGAAATAATAGATTACTTAAAAAAATAAAAATCACAATTTTTAAAAAAAAAAAATTATTGTTCTCAAGGAAAATATAATCACGTAATCAAAAATACGAAATCAAATAGCAAAAAAAAAAAAAAAATTTAGGTGAAAAAAATATATTTTTCATAGAAAATATTGGCAATCAAATGCACCATAAATGTTTAACCGTAACTCATTTCAAAACTAAAATAAAAGATTTAAAATTTCAAAAATCAGATATTTAGTATATTTTATAAATTAAATATAAGGTCACAATTTTATACAATTTGATCACAAATTATCGAATTAATTGGTAACAAATAATTTCTTGGTCACAAGTAAAAATTTTATAGATCACAAATTATTTTACGATAGCAAATTTATCAAATTAATAGGTCGCAAATTATTTATTGACCACAAACCACAAATTTTATAAGTTACAAATGATTTCATGCTCACAAAACATCAAATTAATTAACCACAAATTATATTTAGATCACAAATTATCAAATTATTAGTCACAAATCAACAAATTTTTAGGTCCACATTATTTATTGATCACAATTTATCTATTTCATTGGTTACACATTAACCAATTTATTGGTCACAAACGATTAAAGCATTTGTGACCACCACCAATATTCGTGACCATTATCTCACCACTGTCATCAGTCTCGCCGTCGAAACCATCGCGGCCAGAACTATCACCACTATCTTCCGACAACAAAACCATTATCTTAAACACCGCAACCAACACCAGCCTACCACAGTCCACAACTACAACACCCACCAAAAAAAATCTCCAAATCTACCACGCAGACACCGCCGCATATATCAACAATAACCACCCCCACCCTTTGTATCAACAATAATCACCACCTCCACTGTATCAACAATTACCATCGCCTATATCAACAAAAATCATCGCCGCCACCACCAAGTCTAACAAAATTATTGCCACCACCGTTACCAACAGATCCAACAACGCCACCGTCAGATCTACCCCACCAAATCTATTGTCAATCCAACAAAACCCACCTCCACCACCAGATCCAGCAACCCCACGCCACCAAACAAAAATCATCGCCACCACCATTCACTGCGTGAGGTGAATCTGGCACCATAACACCGCCATCACTACTCAACACCATCAACAACAAAGTGTCGCACCACCACGACAACCTGAACATAAATCTGTAGACGTGCATTGAATCTCTAGTCTGATATTTGCAACCAATAGTCATGCAGCTTCGCCTTAGTTATCCTCATCGTCTATTACCTCGTCGCCGTGCTAGCGCCTCAAACACGGACATCGCAAATTCCTTTGCTTTCGGTAGGGTGGGCAAAACCCAACCAAACCCGCCAAAATTGTCCAAACCGAATCAACCCGACAAGTTTTGGTCGATTTTTTGTTCTTTTTACATAGGTTGGGTGGGTTGGTTGTGTAGGTGGGTCGGGTCGAGTCATGGGTTAACTCATGAAAATCGAATAAACCTGCACAACCCAACCCGACTATATTTATGAACTTTACAAGTGTTATGATGTTGTTTGGACGAAATTGAGTCACTCTGTTTCTTCAGACAACCTCCAAGAGTTACAATATTCAGAAAAATTTAGATTAAAATGTCAGTTCTTGTTAGAAAAATTTTATGCAATAGTTAAAAAGTTTGAAGAAACCATACACAAATTATATACTACTAATTAACTAGGTTCTATATACACAAACCTGGTACACCAAAAGTCTTGAATGTGGCACAAGACATGGAAACTCTAAGGAATATTATTATACGACTTGGATATAATGAATTTTACGAAAAATAGTATAAACAAATACAAATTCAATACAAAACATTTTAATTGCCAAAAAATTTGTTGGCTTCATATAAATTAATATCAATCTGTCCATGTAACATTTTCGGGCATAAAGTATCAAAATAATTTAAATTTTTTGGTCATTGCAACTATAGAGACTTAATATTATATAAGTCACGAGTCAATTATAAATCAACTCAACCTGACCTACCTACTTTAATCTTTGTTGACAAATTGTCTCAAATCGACCAACTCAACCCAACTCGATCGATACTTGATTGGGTTGGGTTAGGTTGGATTTCAACATTTACATGGGTTGGGTTGTGTTAAATTATGACCAAACCAATCATGTTGGCTTGAGTTATGATTAAGGCAAAAATCGATCTAACCCAACCTTACCCTACTCACCCCTAGCTTCCGGCATCGAGCTTCGATTTGTTTCCACAGCATATTAGAGTCCGATTCGCTGGGGGTTTTTGCTAATGAATCTAAGTTCGCCGAGAGCTCTTTGAGCGCTCGATTTATTCCTCACAGGCTTAGCCTTCTATTGGGTTTTGTGACCCAAATTCGGTCCAAATTGCGTCAGGGTTTCGTGTTGTGGAGTATTGAGCTTGAAGATATCTTTCGCCCGCCTGTTGCTGTTGCCGCTCGAGTGACAGGCTGTCGCCCGCTTATTGCTCGAGCGACGGACCGCAAATCTTTTTCCTTATTTTTCGGTTTTACGCGATTTTTGACATAATTTCCATATTTTAGGTTACTTCTAGGGTTTGGATATCTCTCCTATAAATAGTAGACTATTCATTCAATTTTAATAGTACATTATTGCAAAAGTTGTATTTACTCTCCATTGGCTGTCATTAATAAAATACTAGGTTCCTCTACCAATTTCTTCTTCTTGTTTGCTTTTCTTTTACATCTTGTTCTTGATTATCAATTGTACGATCTATACTTCATATCGCGCTATATCACTTCCTCCTCAATTCCTAACAAGTGGTTTCAGAGTCAATGTTCAGCAGTTCCGCAGAGAAATAATTTGATTGTTTGAGGTTTTTGTCATCGATAGCTACCATGAAGAATGATATTTTGGAGGAGAAGACAGTAGCTGCATTGTGGTTGAAATTGGAGCAATTGTACATGGCCAAAAGTCTGACCAGCAAATTGCATCTAAAACAGAGGCTTTATTCTCATCGCATGGCAGAATGCCGATCACTAGAAAATCATCGGCCGTGTTTAAGGAGGTTGTCGTTGATCTAAAGACGTTAAAGGTAAAATATGATGAATACGACTTGGGCTTAATCCTGTTGTGCTCGCTGCCTGGTTTGTTTTCGTAGTTTAGGGACACGATTTTGTACAGAAGTGACACACTCACCATTGAAGACGCGTATGATGTTTTGTTCTCAAAGAAAATGATGAAGCGTCTGGTTGGAGTTGGTTCTAAAGATGATAAAGCTCTTGTGGTTTGTGGTAATCCGCGAAGAGACAAGTCGAGGGTGGATTTCAATAGTATGGTCTATTTTTACTGCAAGAAGAAAGGACACATCAAGAGAAATTGCGAGAAGTTGCATGGCAAGGGTAATTAAACTGCAAATCGTAGGAGGCAATCAGAGATTTCATGTGAAGTAGACATCACAGAGAATTTTGTAAGTGATGGAGATCTTTTGACGATTTCTGATGTGGAATCCAAACCTGACGAGGAGTGGATTTTGGATACAGCTTGTGCATTTTATATGAGTCACAATTGGAATTTGTTTGAATCATATGAACCAGTAATGCAAGACGTCGTTATGGGAAAAAACGAATATTATCGAGCAGCTAGTATTTAGAGAGTCAGATTGAAGTTGGTGGATGGAACAATCAGAACACTTGGCCAGGTTCGACATGTTCCAGACTTGAAGAAGAACATCATCTCGCTGAGTACCCTGAAAATCGAGAGGGTACACGTTTTCTGGTGTATGTGGAGTCTTGAAGATCCGGAAGGGTGTCTATGTTGTATTAGAGTTATGAAGAAAGTCTCAGTTATACATCCTGAGAGATTGGGCAGAATCAGTTAAGAAACATCAGCACAGGTTTGGTACCATGGTGGATATACAGTTTGGTACAGTACCGTTGGGAGTTGGATCTGGATTTATTTTGGAGAATACTACTCTGTCGAGTTTGTGGAATATAGGTAATTCTGCTTTGCCACCACAGTCTGTGGTTCCATTGTATTCAACGGCTAAGGAGGGACCCATTGGAAATAAGTACAGGCATGCTGATCTGGATGTACATACTTTTAGAATTATTGAAGGTGACGAGACTAGCTAGGGGCCTTCAGTTAAAGCATTTAATAGTGATTCTGCTACAGGGTGTGCTTCGACCCCGTTTTGTAAATTTTGAATTCGTTGTGAATTTTGAAAACCCGGGGTCGTGTTTGGATATAGTGGAAGATGAAAAGTATTTTTTAAGTGTTGGAGATGTTTGGTTCAAGTTGAAGAGTTCAGTGTGTTTCGTTGCAATCAGACTTATTTTTCTAGGTGGAGAAATTTTGAAGTTTCATTCGTCGCACTGAAATTTGTGTTAAGGTGGAGATTGTTGGGTTTTATGACCCAAATTCGGTACAAATTGGGTTTAGTGTTTCGCGTTGTAGAGTATTGGGCTTGAAGATGTCAAAATATGGTCCAAGAAGGAAAAATGGGGATTGACGGCGGCGCTGGACTTCGATCAAGCGAGAGGAAAAAAATTGGAACAGTTAGTCTCTCGCCCGCCTATCGCTGAGCTGCCGCTCGAGCGATAGGTTGTCGCCTGCTTATCGCTCGAGCCGTGGATCTTTTTTCTTATTTTTCGATTTTACGCGATTTTGACATAATTTCCATATTTTAGGTTACTTCTAGGGTTTGGACATCTCTCCTATAAATAGTAGACTCTTCATTCAGTTTTAATAGTACATTATTACAGAAGCTGTATTTATTCTCCATTGGTTGTCATTAATAAAATATTCGGTTTCTCTGTCAATTTCTTCTTCTTGTTTACTTTTCTTTTATATCTTGTTCTTGCTTATTTGTTCGTGCGATCTATACTTCATATTGCGACATATCACATCCTTCTAAATTCCTAACACATTCGTCTTTATCAACTCCCGTGTCGATGCTAGCATCGCTACGTGCTGATTTTCCACGTCAGATGCCGATGTCCCCGATGAAATCGGCCTCTGCCACGAAAAGCTTTCGACATAACTTCGACGTTGTGCAAGGAACTCCTTGCCAAAAATCCACTGACTGCATCCTCTCCTCCAACAGGAATGAAGAGGTACAGAGAGAAAATGAAGAGGAAAAGGATTAGGGTTTTACAGTGAAAATCAGTTGGGTAGGTTAATGTTGGAGGGTGGGGTATGTAAATTAAATTATTTTTATATTATTTTTATTTTTATTAAAAATTTTAATTATCATCTAATTTTTATATAAACAAATTTCAATCTAATTTTTTAAGTTGAATCTTAAAAAATCTGGTTGGGTATAATTTCCACATTTAAAAATCAGGTATAAGGTTTGTTTAATAAAAAATCAGATACTAATCAAATTATTAATAATTCTATAAAATTTCCCACCCACACCCAACCCCACTACAAAATCTAAATTATTTCTCCATCACTTTCTCACTCTTCTCTTTATCTCTATACCCTTTCTAGTTACAAAAACCACCCTAGTTGATCGTTCGATCCAATTAGCGACACCCACACCTTGTAACACCCAACAACCGATGGCATATCCAAGTCCTCAGCACCATAAACACCATATCAATGGTTGCTGCCTGCAATCAAAACAACCAACCCCATTTATAACCTCCACCATTCGGTTCATGTACCACCCAGAGTTTCCCCAATTTCACACCCCAACCAGCAACAACCTCAAACACTTGTTTTTAGTCTGTCTTTGCTACCTCTACAATTTACAGTGAACTCATACAAACAGACCCTTCACAAATCAACGATCAATTTTCTATCTTGAAAGGCAATGACATTCACAGCAGCTTCGACGCTTAGGCGTCGAAGCTCTGAAACGTTTGGTCCAACTTCAGATTTGGCGATCGTGGTTGGAGGTATGGTCGTGTGATGTTGTTGGTGGTTGTGGTTTGGTAAATGAGGTGATGATGTTGAATTTGATGTGGTAGTGGTGGTGGGGACGGCGGCGGTGGTGGTGGCGACGTTACTTCTGCTTTTGAAGGAGACAACCCATTAGATGGTTTTGTTGGTGGTTTTGCAAATGGGGGTAGCGGTGCATAGTGGTTTGGTGGTGGTTATGGTTTTGAGGTTTCTTTTGTTAGGTGGTGGTTATGGTTGTTAGGGTTTGGGTTGTGTCAGTATCATGTTGTTGGCAGTAGGGCTGTGTTGGTGATAATGGCGCTATTAGACTATATTGGTAGTGGTAGTCACAAGTGACCGTGGTGGTGGTATATGACCAACTATTTAATTGTGACTGAAAAATAATTTGTGACCAATTAATTTGAAAATTTGTAACCGATAAATAAGTTGTGACCTATAAATATTTTTATTCATAACTAATGAAATAAATTGTGACATGTTAAAATTTTTTATTGTGATCGTAAAATAATCTGTGACCAATTCATTTAATAATATGTGATGTGGTGATCTATCAGTACGCACCCGTGCCCATTAATTATATAATTGTGACCATAATATATTTAATTAACAAAAGATTTTTAATTAATTAATTAATTAATTAATACCCGAGTTTTGTATTTTTAAACTTAAAATCTGAAAATTGAATTGCCCTATACTTAATACCTAACTTGTGAATTTTTCCCTTGTTACAATGGCTAGTAAGGTCTCTGTAAACACTTGGTGACCAAGTTGAAAAATCAGGCGACTTAAAATGTATTTAAAAAATAATGAGTGACTCAAATATGTTCTTTTCTACTACAATGTAAATAATTTTATATAAACATCCTACATTTTCATAAGTTACCATCAATGTAACTTACCATTTATGTTAATTTAAACTGAAATCGTGTTACAATGTGTGTATTTTCTTTAAAAGTATAACTTAGGACTTGTGTCATTGATGTTAGAATGTCATATGATATTTTCAAAATTATAACTTATTAACTCATGGGCTATCACAACTCATCACCATCATCATCGCCACCATCACCTTCTTTAATTATCGTCTAGGAACTCACGACCACTATCATGACCACCTTCTATTAAAAATCACTACACATCACAATTTCGAAAATTACATATATGTGTACGAGTCATGTGATCAAACCTATCGCTATCACAACCTTCTCGCCACCCCTATCTCTTTAATCACTACCACCACCATTATCACCCTGCCTCCACCATATCCAATCCCAAAAATCACTAAAACTTAAAAAAAAAAAAAATCCGACCACTACCAACTCCTCCACCCTACTCACCACACAGAACAAACAACATGGTCCACATACAAACCAAATCTACAATTCAAATCCTATCGTTGTTGTTAACCCATCCCACCGGATCTACACCATCATCCTTGTGCCAATACCACGAATGAGATATGATCTATCATTGCCAAACCTTAATGCATAATCAATCTAGCCACAAATCAACTACAAAAACCTAGAGAAAGAAAGAATAACTGATATATATTTTTCTACAACTCCGCTTTATCTATCGCCGCCATCGTTGTCCCCCAATCATCAAAAAAATCATTTTCTTGCCTTTATAAATTCATCGGGCCCTTCTTTTGGTTGTCCTTTTCACCATTAGAGGCTACTTTTGCATGTAGATGGTTTTGAGTTGAATAGTAGTGGTGTTTATGTTGGATGAAGTGGTGGTGGTAGGATATGGTTAAGGATGGGTTTTGATTTGGGGATAGGTTGGGGGGTTTGAAATGATAGAGAGGGAAAGCGAGGGGAAGGAAAGGGTTTAGGGGTTATTTTATTATTTTTAAAGTAATACCTAATTTATAAAGTTTTTTGTAAAACATATGATGTTTCAACTTTCAAAATAATAGCAATATTATACCTAATTTCCTCTTATCATAAGCATAGCTCAATGTTTAAATATGATTTATTTAAAATCCTAAAATTTCCTTTATTTGGAGATAATATTTCTATCATTTTTCTAAGTGAATTACACATTTGGCATTTGGATAATTGCAGTAGCGGTACCAAACATTTCATTTAGTAGCAAATTTTACACACATATTTCCACCACAGTACCAAAACTTTCATTTGTGCTATCCACGGTAGCAAACCTTTCAAAATATCACAACTATCCAAATTGATGGTTTCTGTTAGTTGACCAAATAATTGACCTTGACAATAATTTTAACTAATTTTAGAAAGTTAAAATGGTAATTTTACATTTTTCATAATGAAATAACTAAAATCAAATAATTAAAATGAAAAACTCATTTCCACCTTCTTATTCTCCATCCACCTCACACATACCCCCAACCCCTACTCCAAATTTGCAAATTCCATGGGAAATCAAAACCCAGATTATGAACAGCATGCAGTCAATAGCAGTAAAAGATGCCCCATTTTAATGTCCATTGATTCATTATAGTCCACAATTTTGATTATCCAAATCCCCTTTCTTTCTTTCTTCCTTCTTTCAATTTTGTTTTGGAATGTCTATTTGCATTTATGTACAGCAACATGAATAATCTCAAGTCTTGTCACCAATATGCATATCCACACACAGCTGTAATCTTGGGAAATAAAAACCAACTTCAATTTCTGTTAATTGTGAAATTAAAATAAAGAACATGAGGCAAACACAGAAATGAACTTGGACTCGATTGAACTTGTGATTTTTTTTTTCCATTTTTTATTTTTTTTACTTTATGAGTTCTCATTTTTCGTTTTCCTAAGGATTTTCTCAGAAATGGATAGTAAAGATTCGAACTTTTTCCTTCACCTCTCTTTTAACGACTTAATTTTCTACCCATCCCTTTTGTTCTCCCTGTACACTAATCAAAATTATTTCTTTTGAAAATATTTTGTTGAGAAACTTCATTAATCAGAAACGAAGATAGTTTCTTCCAATTTGTAGGTGGGTATGCGTGGGGTGGATGGAGAAGAAGAAGGTGGAAAAGAGTTTTTAATTTTAATTATTTGATTTTGATTATTTTATTATAAAAAAATAAAAAGTTACCATTTTAATATTTTAAAATTAGTAAAACTTCAATGTCAATTATTTGGTCAACTAACGATCAAAATAATAGAAACCGTCCATTTGGACTGCGATATTGTGAAATGTTTGGTATCGTGAGTGGCATAAATGAAAAGATTTGGACAAAGTCTGTTACTTAATGAAAGGTTTGGTACCGCTGGTGCAATTATCCCTTTGGCATTTGCTCACAAAGAATAAATATTGTGTAACACATAGAGTCTTCGTTTTGTACAAGGATGGAGTTTATGTTGAGTTTTTATTGGTTTTTGTTTGAGTTGAGATTTGATGCTTCAAATGTTCTAACTTCAATATATTTTAACACATCAACACATCACATGTTCTTAGTATAAGTGATAAGTTTAACGAGTATTCATTTAATTAATTTGGAAATTTAACGTTGTCAAGTTGCCATGTCCAATTTCTTCTGAGCTCATGACATTTTTTTGTTGAATGGGAGTAACGAATGTATGAATAACAATTGAATTGACGAGTAAGCAATGATTAATTATTTTTTAGTGAATAAATAATAATATGAGGATGAGCTTAATAAGCGATCGTTTAATTAACTCTACACGTGGTTGTAAATGATGTCAGATGTTCGATCAGAAGTTGACTGTAAGGTCACTTTTGCAAGAAAATGTTATATAGTCCTTAAATGTCAGAATCCAAATGATAGGTCTTGAAATTGCAACATGACCAAATGAGGCATCAAGTGGGTGAAGGATCGAAGTGTGTTGAGAGGATGTCAAGGTCGGGTTCGGGGACGAGCTGAGGTTTGAATCGAGATGAAGAAGCCCTGCAATCAATTGTTCGGGCCACGAAGTTTACGGGGACGAAGTTGACAAGCCAATGGCCAAGTTTCATGTTGGAGTTGAGAGCCAAAACGAGTTAGGAGGTGTTCGAATCAAAAAGTCAAAAAGGTGACCAAACGGGAGAACCATGCGACCACATGGTTCTATAAGCCATGCGATTGCATGGTCTATTACCTCCAGAAAATGGCGGGTTCTGACTGAACCATGCAACCTCATGGAAAATAACCATGCGGCCGCATGGTTATATTCGATACATGGTTTTTCAGTTTTTTGCAAGTTTCTTAGTTTCCATAAAACTCTATTTTTACCATATCTTTTAGCATCTTTTGGGCTTGATTTCGTGGCAACTAGGGTTTTTCATAGTTTCATATAAATATTTCGCATTATTTCATTGTAAAAGGGAGGGGGGTTGCAGACATTATTATTGAAAGTTTATACATTTTGTGAGATTTATTCCTCCAATTTTTTGGTGGTTTAAAGATCTAATATCACAGTCCTTTTGTGGCGTTTCCACTTCACGGTTCTTGTTCTGGGTAATCAACGGGTCGAATTTCTTACGTGAAATCTCAGTTCTTGGTACGGGTCGAACAATGGGTCAAATTAATCTTTGTGCGACGTGATTTCTAGCTTTCTTGGGTTTGTTCCATCTCGTTCTTGGGTTCTCAAGATCAATTTTTGATTGGATTCACATCATTTGGTATCAGAGCTTGACTTTAGAATTTAGGCCATCTATCCTTTTAATTTTTGATGATTATTTTTTTATTCAGTTTTATTATTCTTGACTTTGAGTCATTATTTTCTTATAATCGTGTCGTTTAATTGCCTCTAGATTAATTATTTAGTTATTTATTGAGTTCCGTTAAAAAAAAAGAGTCAAAAAAAGGAGAAAGAAAAGAGACAAAAAAAAAATCTACATCTCGTGAACGTTTAGAGGCAAAACAGAAAAAAAATGGCGTCATTTGTTTTCTTTTCTTGAAGTTGAATTGAATTACTTCCACCCATGCAAATTTTATTGATTATTCGGAACTTGTGCTTGTGGTGGTGTGCTGCGAAAATCGTGTCCCGTTTGATTGAGATCGTTTATTTCTCGAGCCATTGAAAAAGGAGGACGAGCGGTAAAAGGCAAGAGTGGTGAGCTCAATATCGGGTAAAAGTCAAATTCGAGTGATATACGAGTGTAAACACGTGAGGTAAATATTTTCCTTTTTTGTTATTCATTTTCATTTAATTTCCGTTATTTAATTATTTGCAAGAGAGAGTGAGAGAATGGAGATATGAGTAAATGCGAGGATGAAGTGGTGCCTAAGGGGTTTTATACGGAGTTTATGGATAGTATGCAGGCTATACATCATATGTTTGATTAGTTGGGTTTGGCGATTGATCGTATTAGTGATGATGTAGTTAGGCATGAAACCTTGATTGAAAGTCAGTAGCGAGGGACGCCTCAAAGGGTTCCTCATGGGGATAGAAGAGATAGGCGAGGACGAAATCTTATGGTTGAATTTTATGTGGAAGACGAGGCGGTGAGTGTAGAGAGTGATGATTATTATTTGAAAGCTGATATAGGACGAATGAGGAATAAAGGAGGTATGTTTGATCGAGGGGTTGATAGAAATTTGAGGAGCATCAAACTGAACATCCCAACTTTTCAAGGTTGGAGTGATTCTGAGGCTTACTTAGAATGGGAAAAGAAAGTGGAATTGGTGTTTGATTGCCATAATTACTCGGAGGAGAAGAAGTTGAAGTTAGCTGTAGTGGAGTTCACTGATTACACCATTATTTGGTAGGCTCAGTTGGTGACTAGTCGTAGGAGAAATTTGGATATGCCGATTGAAACGTGGGGAGAGTTGAAGACTCTTATGAGAAGATGGTTTGTACCGGGACATTATTAGCGGACCTTCATCAAAAATTACAAACTCTTTCTCAGGGTCTAGGAGTGTGGAAGATTATTATAAGGAGATAGATGTGACGATGATTAGAACGAACGTAGAGGAGGATCGGGCGGCCACCATGGCTAGGTTTATGAGTGGGTTGAATATGGACATTGCCAACATAGTAGAGTTGCAGTACTATGTAGAGTTGGAGGACTTGTTGCACATGGCTATGAAGGTGGAGAGGTAACTCAGACGAAAGGGAGTAGCGAGATTTACTACAGAACCTAAATGGAGTGGTGGTGATAGGAATGACCGGAAGGAGACTAGGGAAAAGGTTGGGATATCTAAGGTTAAGAAGAATGTGACTAAAAGTAAACCAAACATCGAGTCTCAAACTGGTAGGTCGAGGGATATTAAATGCTTCAAATGTTTGGGTTTAGGACATATCGCTTCATAGTGTGCAAATCGGTGGGTGATGATCCTTCGGGAAAATGGAGATATTGAGTCGAATGATGGAAGTGGGAGTGACATCATGCTTAAGTTGGAGGATGTTAAAGGTGAAAATTATGTAGAGTACTCGATTGGGGAGTCATTAGTGGTAATGCGTGCTCTTATTACACAAGTGAAGATGAATGATGAAGAGTAGCAAAATGAGAACTTGTTTCATAACAGGTGTCACATTAAGGATAAGTTTTGTAGTTTGATAATAGATGGATGGAGCTGTACAAACGTGGCTAGCATGACCCTTGTAGAGGAGTTGGGGTTACCTCTTATGAAGCATCCACAACCATACAAACTGGAATGGCTAAATAGGTGTGGAGAGGTACGGGTTACCAAGAGGGCCTTAGTGTATTTCAGTATTGGGCTATATAGTGATAAGGTGTTATGTGATACGGTCCCAATCCATGCAGGATATCTCTTGTTGGGTAGGCCATGATAGTACGATAGGAAGGTGAAACATGATGGATTCACAAACAGGTACAGAGTTGTGAAGGATAGAAGAGCTATCACACTTGTACCTTTGACACCCAGCAGGTCCATGAGGACCAATTAAAACTGAAAAGTGAGTGAGAGAACAAAAATGAAGAGCGTAAAAAAGAGAGAAGAGAGAGAGAGAGAAAATTCACAAAAGAGAGAAAATTCCAAGGTAAGCTTATATGCAAGAAAAGCCGAGTGTGAGAGGGCTTTAGCGAGAACTAATAATTCCCTCCCCAATTTGGATATTTCTCTTTTGCAGGAATTCAAGGATTTATTCCATGGAGAGATAATTCATTGGGAGCCATACATTGATTATCCACTTGATGCAAAGTACATGAAGAAATTAGTAAGTAACAAGGAAGACGGATGTCACCACGCCATGGTAACTTATCAAAACCTTACACCTATATTAGAATATGGAACAACTTATAGGAATAGTCTTTTACATCGACTATGTACTCTTGAACGTGATAATGCATCTGATGATTCTATGAGTAGAGTCAGTCGGGTATCACATGCGTTTATGGGAAAATTCTTACTTATCTATGATATGCACTTGCTACGTCATGAAATTCTAACATGCCACACAGAGTTGATCACGTATGATAAGCAATTAGAGTGCATTATTGGTAACTAGATGCATGAATGCATTTACTTTAATCACAATATTCTTACCTATCTTAGGCTGGATTTATTGCATGTGTTAGGAGTAAGTTTAATGTCTACTATTTCCATTCCACGTGTCAATTTAAAGAGTGGTTTTAATAAACTAAACTTGTTCAATTTAATGACTTTATATTTTGGTGTTAGTAGTAGCCTTGGTGAAAAACAGGTGATTATTATGGACATGTCTCAGTATTTCCAAGTGGGGCTATCGAGTCGAGTCTTGTGTGACCTAGGTAATGGTAGTTGGGTGATCATACATACGAGGCAGATACGAACTCAGAGGAGGTCCAAACTACATCCTAGAGAAGATGGACCATGTCATTCCATTGCTATGATCAAGAATGATGGCTACAGTTTGCTTTTACTGGGTAAGTCTGTGATAGTTAACATTTTTGACATTGCTAATGTTACTTCGTTTGATGCAGGTTCGGATTCGAAGTCAAATCCTTTCGAAGAGAGAGGAGATGAAGTGATCCAAATGAGGCATCAAGCAGGCGAAGGATCAAAGTGCGTTGCGAGGAAGTCAAGGTCGAGTTCGGGGATGAGTCGAGGTCGAATTGAGACGAAGAAGCCCTGCAATCAATTGTTTGGGCCACGAATTTCCCGGGGACGAAGTTGACAAGCCAACTGCCAAGTTTCATGTTGAAGTCGAGAGCCGAAACGAGTTGAGAGGTGTTCGAATCAAGAAGTCAAAACGGGAGCCAAACAGTAGAACCATGCACATCAAAAGTTTATACATTATTATTATTATTGAAAATTTATACATTTTGTGAGATTTATTCCTCTAATTTCTTGGTGGTTTAAAAATCTAATTTTGAACATATCAAAAGGTTTTGCAGTCCTTTTGTGGCATTCACACTTCACGATTCTTGTTCCGGGTAATCAACGGGTCGAATTTCTTACATGAAATCTCGGTTCTTGGTACGGGTCGAAAATCGGGTTGGGTTAATCTTTGTGCGACGTGATTTCGAACTTTCTTGGATTTGTTCTATCTAGTTTTTGGATTCTCAAGATTGATTCTTGGTTAGGTTCACATCAAGTCACAAGATATTTGAAAAGTAATTGCACTTCAAAAAGAAGGAAAAATTATTAATGTGATGGAAAATATTATTTTATTGAAAAATGTGTAATTGAAAATGGGTAGAGGAATGAGAATGAAAATTTTAATATGGCTCAAAAAGACACTTAATACATTAACATTATAACATAAATGATGTGTATCATCGACCCACTTCCATACTTTTTACGCCTAGATGAAATGATACATTTACTGCATGGCATATTAAAAATATAGTGTCTTCATCTTCACAAGTAAGCTTTGATGCACTTACTCAAGAATCAATCTCATGTGTAGGCATTGGAATTGTGTGCAAATTTTGTTGCATCCCTTTGTTTTTAACCGTAATTTTACTATGTTGCTATTCTTTATCACTGCCCTCCTTGTCACATTGGAAGAATAACAAATTTGCAGGCCAAATCCGGCCATTAGAATATATATAATATTTTAGATCTTAGCTGGTTAATTGAAAAAATATAATATTAAATAAATGACACAATATCTAGTAATTTTACTGCTACAATTGTACATAGAAGGAACAACTGATCGATGAAATAATGCGAACCTGTGACACCTTTCTATTTTAATGGAAGCATGAGAAAATCAATGTCGATAAAGTAGTTGGATTTTGCGAATGGTTCCAATCACTAATTAAATGTGATTTTAGGAGTCAATTGGAAATGCATACCACACAAAAGGGACAATTCCAAATATAATGTTTAATGATACAGATCCAAAAATAATCAATTCAATTTGAAATGGTGGAAATGAATTGACATAAAGACGACTTATTCGAATTACTGTTAAACATTTTTATGTTTACTAATTGAATGTGATTTCGTGAGTTGAACGGAAATAAATGCTATACAAAGGCGTCAAGACTAGACTTTCAAATAAAATGTATAATTGATACATTCTTGACATAAAGACGAACTATTCAAATTACCGTTGATCTATGCTTTATATTTAAACAATAATCACTACAATAAATAGAGTTTTATTTCAAGTACATACAACTCTAAGTATGTATGTGTGCGTATACAGACATACATATACTGTACGGGTCGATACGCACAACGCCTAGTATTCATGGCCAGAACTTCTGGGATTATTTTGAATTAAGTAAATTTCAAAAATTAGAAATGAAACATTAAGAGATGGGTCCCCTATTTAGCCAATAATTAATACATTTATTATCTATTAATTAATTTTTTTTCAAAAGAACCAGTCAAAATTAAAATTTTTTGTATTCGGATCGCCCTCAATAAAACTCTCGCTTTTCCCCCCGATTCTTTCTCCGCAATTTTTTCATATACACGAACACACAGTCTACATGCAAAGCTTAGTTCGACGTTGTTTTATATAAAATGAGTAGGAACATGGCAGTCTTCACCACCACCACCACTACTGGCGGCAGTTTCCTAGCCGAAAAACGAGTATTTCCGGTGAGATTGAGATCCGCCTACGAAGCCGAGTTGATCTCTCAGCAACTCGTAGACGCGGCTCATGCTGATGATCTTGAGTTAGCTTTGGACCTCATTTCGAATTTATTTGTCGACGTTAATTTCATCGGAACAGTGTGCTTAAAGTCCAGAAAAACAGAGCTTGTATTGAACGGAGAGAATGCCAGTGAGGTTCGCGTTGAGTTTGAGGAGTTTAAGACTGACGTAACGGCTCTTTTCCTCGCTGCTCGTAATGGAAATTTGACGCTCGTCAAAAAATTATTGGTCGGTCTTCCTAACTGATCCTAAGCATTTTCCATCAATTCTGAATTTTACAAAATAACATAATTGTGCATCGTTACTGTAATCCTGTTCAATATTTTGGTTAAAATATGCGACACAGTGCATTAGAATTTCAATATTTTAGTTTTAGTTTCGGATATTTGCGATTTTATGGGTATTTATTGGCGGAAGATTTCAAATTTTGAATCCGATGGAGCGTTGTTGATTGATAGTAATTTACCAAGTCGTGGATTTCTTTTAAAGTTGAATTTTCTTGCGAATTGGTAAGCAATCATTAGTGTTATTATTATTATTAATAATATTAATTAATCATTCTGTATTGTCTTTGTTTGGGGCCAGTAAGGCCAACAATTTAAATTACCTATGAATTTTAAATTTTGATTTATGGGCTAATCAGACTAAACAGTATGGCTTTACCTGGTTTAGTCCACCTTTTTGTGCTATATTTGGAATAATCTTTTATGTTGCCATTTTTCTGAGCATAGGATGTTGGAGCCAATGTGAACCAGAAACTGTTCCGAGGGTATGCGACAACAGCAGCCGTGAGGGAAGGCCACATTGAGGTGTTGGAAATGCTGCTGAATGCCGGGGCAGGTCAGGCTGCATTTGAGGAGTCTTTGTTGGAAGCATCTTACCTGGGGCGGGCCAGAGCTGCTGAGCTTCTCATGGGCTCTGCTATGGTCCGCTCTCATGTTGCAGTTAATGCCCTTGTGACCGCATCCAGTAGAGGGTTCGTTGATTTTGTCGAAACACTCATAAAGGTACTTTGTGCTGATACCTCCTTTTTTTGTTAATAATGTTGTACATTCTGTTTGTCTAGTTCAGCAAGACAGTAAGGCAGATCATTGTAATTGATTGATAGTAGAATAGAGTGTTGAACCCAGTTGGTCTCATCAGCAACAATAGACACTTAACTTTTTTTTTATTTTTATTTTAGTGAATGTTATGTACTCGGTGTGTATGTCTGATCTGCTGCGGGTACACCACATCCTTGGCAGGCTATATTTTGGCATCTATGAATCTTGAAAACAAGGAGTCTCTCTGAAGTAAATTAACAGTCCATTAAATGTTCCAAAGGAACTGGAATCTCAGGAATTAAAAATTTCAGGATTTTTTTGCCTGCGATTTATTTCCCTTTTTCAACCATTCAACTTGAGTTAAAATCCTGAAAATTTTACTTTGATATCTGCACAATTCATTCAATCTGTCATATATTACATACTATTATGTACTCAGATTTTAGAACTCAATGGAACTGAGTAACTAAACACCCATATTTAACAGATCCTGGAACCAAACAAAATCCCGGAACCAAACAAAACACAAATACTATAGATTTATAGTTTGATATTTTAATTCCGACCTTAATTCCCACAAAACAAACAGACCCTAGAGAAAATGTCGGATTCTAAATTGTCACTGGAAGCTACCCATCAATGACAGTTTTGATAAGTTTTTTTTCTCATTGGTCGCAGAGTGGAGTAGATGCCAATGCAACTGCTAGGGTGCTGCTGCAATCTTCTAAGCCATCTCTCCATGCCAACGTTGACTGTAATGCACTTGCTGCTGCTATTGTTAGCAGGCAGATCTCTGTTGTCAAACTGCTATTGCAGGTAATCATACTAGTTTAGCGACCTTCAAATTTACTAACAGATGACATCATATATATGCAAATTGTTGCATAGAAGTGCGGATCTAACTTAAAATTTTGTTCTACGACCATGAAAATTAGGTTGGTGTCAGAACAGACATTAAGGTTAGGCTGGGAGCTTGGGCATGGGACACAATTATGGGGGAAGAGTTCCGAGTAGGTGCTGGCTTGGCTGAGCCCTATCGTGTCACTTGGTGTGCAGTGGAGTACTTTGAAGCCAGTGGTGCTATCTTGCGCATGCTTCTTCAGCAAATCTCTCCTAATATTCCCCATCTAGGAAGGACGCTCGTACACCATGCTATCCTATGCCGCAATGCAAGAGCATTCGGCGTACTTTTGAGTTGCGGTGCTGATATAGAACTACCAGTTGAAACAATTAAACAAACAGATTTCTACCCGATACATTTTGCTGCAAGACTTGGATTATCTACAATTCTTAGCCTCCTAATAAAAGCCGGCTGTAATTTGAATTCAAAAACTGGATCTGGTGAGACTGCTCTAATGATTTGTACTAGAAATAAGCAGGAGGAGTGCCTCAGACTTCTGACTTCAGCAGGCGCTGATTTCGGTTTGACTAATACGTCTGGTCAGTGTGCCAGGTCAATTGCTGGAACAATGCTGTGGACACTTGGCTTCCAGCAAGCAGTTTTGGATGTGATTCAAACAGGGAAAATTGCTCAATCCAGCAATTCCGAAATTTTTTCTTCCCTACTGTTTGCAACTCAAGCAAATGATATCGCATCCTTACAGAAGCTTATAAAGCAACCAGATATTGATCTTAACCAGAGAGACGAGAACGATTTTTCAGCTGTTATGGTTGCTGCAGCAGGTGGTCATGTTGAGGCATTCCGGCTGCTTGTCAATGCAGGGGCTGATGTGGAAATTCAAAATAAGTACGGTGAAACAGCAATTAGTCTAGCCGAAGTAAATCAGAATAGTGATGCATTCAAAAAGGTATTGACCGAATATGCCTACGCAAAGGGAAATCAGAACACTAGTGGATCCTCTGCTCTTCATCGGGCTGCAAGGATTGGTGACCTCGATTTGGCTCGGGCATTGATAAATGAGGAACGTGACATCGATATTCTTGATTGTGATGGATATACTCCACTCATGTTGGCAGCAAAGGCAGGTGATGGAAGCATGTGTGAGCTTCTAATTTCAAGTGGGGCTAGATGCGATCTTATGAATGCAAGGCACGAGACAGCACTTTCATTGGCCAGAAAAGGCAGTGCTGGTAATGATGCAGAACATATTATATTAGATGAGCTCGCTCGAAAACTCGTGTTGAGGGGGGCATATGTCAAGAAGCATACTAAGGCAGGCAAGGGAGCTCCTCATCTGAAGGTATTGAAGATGGTGGAGGCTACCGGAATATTGCGATGGGGAAAATCGAGTAAGAGAAATGTGATCTGTCGGGGAGCCGAGATTGGTCCTAGCTCGACATTCCGATGGAACCGAAGGAAGAAGTTTGATGCTGAAGATCCTGGCATGTTTCGGGTGGTAACTACAAAGAACAAGGAAATCCACTTTGCATGCGAGGGGGGAGTCGAAACAGCCGAGCTGTGGGTGAGAGGAATAAGACTAGTAACTAGGGAAGCTATTTTTGGTAGGAAAGCAAGGGGCGTGTGACGGCAAATTTAGATATTTTTGTAATAAAAAATGTGAAAATTCTAGTTCTATATATTGTATAAATTGATCCCTCGTCACATCAATATATTATTGACTTTTCTAAAAATAAAATTTCGAGCATCAAAACTTAGTTTATACAATGATTAGAAATAATGCGAGTGTCATTTTTAATGTCCATAAATGAGCAAGTTGGTAGAAAATGAGGTAAATATTTTGGATTATTCTTGTTGTACATAAGGACACCAAAATAACATTCATAATGAACACATGTTATTCTCATATGTACTTGTAGTACAATTCAAATATTTTGGTTTGAGTTCACTCGGTGATCCACGACGTCACGTGGTGCAACGTTGTGAAATTTTCTTTAATTTAGAAACTTTGATTTAATTTTTAAATTTATACATGGTCACTCAAAAACGAGTTTATTAAAATAAAATAAAATAATCAAAAGTCGTTGTTGGTACTTTTCCTTTTTCTTCGACGTTGAATACCGTTTCTATAAAGGCGCTCTTTGTTCAAATTGGAATTGGCCAAAACCCTAACAAAAACTTCCAATTTCCTCAATTCATTTGCTAATTCAATCGATTATTATTACGATCAATTTATCATTCATTTGAAAAGAGGATCGATAGATCTATGTCGCACCTTCCTATCCTTCAATTTGAAGAGAAAATCGTAGAAACAGTGGAAAATAACCCAGTGGTAGTAATAATTGGAGAGACTGGTTCAGGAAAAAGCACTCAGCTTTCTCAAATTCTTCACCGAAGAGGTTTCACAAAGTCCGGAACAATCGCCGTCACTCAGCCCCGCCGTGTCGCTGCGGTTTCAGTCTCTAGGTAATTTTCACTTCCATTGAAATCTTAATTTAAAGGCTATATGGCTGAATGTACACCGGTAAGATGAAATAACAAGCTTTCAGTTAAGCACTGTTTTTAAGATTGGAGAGGTCTTGACTTATCTGTAGCTGAATATCTGGTGCCCGAAGCTGTGGGGACACTGCTATAATGATAATTGATTAGTGAAGACGTTCACTGTCTCAGCACACAAAATAAGTTATGATTAGAGCTAAAACAGTTAAGGTTTATTGGCGATATAATATAGAACATGCGAGATTTACTTGTATATTAGAGCTCCCTGCAGGCCTGCAGTAACCATTATCAAGAATTCAATTTTGGAACTTTTCTTTTCTTTTCTTTTTTTTTTTCTTTTGCATTTTTGAGCTATAGGTTGTTGAAATTAGTTTTTCATATGAGCACATACTCTGCGACTCAAACTCACTTGTGCAAGAAACAAGACAATCAGATAAATGTAATCACTTGAGTGGTATTTTTGCATTCTTTACTGCATTAGGTATTGTCTATAACGGTCATGGTGTAATGATTTATGTGCGTGAGCATAGACAGCTTGACTTTTGTGTGTTTTTATGCCGTTGGATCAAATTTCTCGGAATTTTTTCCCTTTACAGAAGTATGTATGTTTCTGATCCTTTTTCCTTTGTTGTAATGGATAGGCGTGTCGCGCAGGAGCTTGGTGTTAGGCTTGGGGAAGAAGTGGGTTATGCCATACGATTTGAAGATAGAACCTCTGAGAAGACACTTATTAAGTAACGATTTTTCTCAAATACTAAAAGTTGGAATTGTTAGTTTATGGTTTACATTCTTTTACTTGTGATAATTGGTAGGCTGTTGGTTTTGCAGATACCTCACTGATGGAGTTCTCCTTCGCGAAAGTCTTTCTAACCCGGAGCTGAATCAATATTCAGTCATCATATTGGATGAGGCTCATGAGAGGAGCTTAAACACGTAAATAGAACTTTCCCATTGATTTTTATTATTCAAGCCCCTCTCTGATTTGGTAGTTTATTAATATTTTGGATATTTTTGAATCTCCATTTCCTTTGTGGATGCCCAAGGAAAATAAATTATTTTTGCCTTTCTAAACGTTTGATTTGGTTGTGTAATATTATTTTGCAGATTTTTTGTCGTGCACATTTCTTACTGTTTTCAGTTTCTGATCTTGCCTATTTATTTCATTAATTATTATATATGATGTTCTAATTTATAGAAGTATCTTTGATCAGGGATATATTGCTGGGACTGATGAAACGGTTGATTAAATTACGTGCCTCCAATTTAAAGGTTTTGATTACTTCGGCTACTCTCGATGGCGAAAAAGTATCACGGTTCTTTTCTAATTGCCCAATCCTCAATGTACCCGGGAAGTTATTCCCTGTGGAGATATTACATAGCTCAGAAAGACCCAAAAGTTATATTGAAGCTGCTTTAAAGATGGCCGTTGGTACGTTTGGACCCTACCCTTGTGTTTATGTTATTTGCATGTTTACAATTCCAATTTATTTCACTCCTTTTTGTTAAAATGAGGTTTAGATGACCTATTTTGCATCTGCTAACTTATTCTTCTAGTGCTAGAATGATTTCTTAATTTAGGCTGTCCTTATATTTCTGTATTGGCAGATATACATGCTCGAGAACCAGAAGGTGATGTCCTAATTTTTATGACAGGACAGGTTTGTGTCTCTTACTAAATCCTACCATGTACCATAATTCATGAAATGGTACAAGTTGAGCAAGCTTTTGTTGCAGGATGATATAGGGAAAATGGTATCCAAATTGGAAGAGAGAATCCAAAACCTTGAGGAAGGATCTTGTCTGGATGCTATAATCCTTCCTCTTCATGGATCTTTGGCCCCTGAAATGCAGGCTAGTCTTGCTTTACTTCAAATGTGGTTTCTATTTGTTCTTTATTCATACAGAAAAGAGCATTTTGATTTTTTACTGCTATTTAGATTTCAATTGTTTTGTGTAATCTCTGATGCTTTTCAAATACTTTTTGTGCTATACAATCCCATTGTATTCTAATATTACTTACTCTACATGAAACACCACCTGATCTGATGGATTGAAAATTGTACTATTTTTCATTTCTAGTTTTGTGAAATCACTTTTCTGGGTAGCATGGCACGGGCATATTTCATTTGCATTTTATGTGGCAGGCACTCATAGCATTTGTGTGCTGTGCTTTTGCATTAGGTTTGATGAGTTATAAATTATAATTAAGGTTTGTTTGAAGATTTTATCATCTTATTAGAAGCCCAATTGGTTATTATCGGAGGTGTCCATATCCTTCTTATCCTCCTTGAAGGATATCACATTTTGTGGTGTAAATCTTATCTGACTTCATCGTTGATACAGATCTTACTTCTCGTTAATTTTAGATGCTAATATTACTTTTAAGTTTCAAATATGTGTGAATGAGATGTGCACCATTTTTGAATAGACCAAAAGGCTCTTCGTGTTTGTTTGTTACTTTATACTTTTACTCCCGAATCACCAGAAATATGGGTGATTGTGTGCCTTTCTTCTTTCTTTTCTGCTTGATTTTATTCTCTCTCTCCTTCTTTTATGAAATATCCATTATGTCTGTTACATATTTTATTCTTTGGTTGTGAAGGTTTCATTTTATATTTACATTTCTCTGAACTGAATTCACGACTCCACTAAAGCAGATGTTCACAACTTGCATTCATTCTGTGAGCTGTATTCTGTCTATTGAGCTTCACATTTTGGTAATTGTTCAGGTCCGTGTTTTCAGTCCTCCACCTCCCAACTGTCGGCGATTTATCGTTTCTACAAACATTGCCGAGACTTCTTTGACTGTTGATGGTGTGGTGTAAGAGACTCGATGCTTACAGAAATATCATTTCAATAAGTCATTTGCATTTTGATTCTTTTTGAATTTAGTTATTTATCATTTTATCCAACTCGTAAGTGTGTCATAATTGAAACCCAACCCCCTTTCCCAAAGTCTAAAATAAGAATAAATTTGTTGCTTGAATAACCATTTCAGTAGATTAATGTGTGGATACAATTTGACCGCAATTGGCAGGTATGTAATTGATTCTGGTTATGTGAAGCAACGGCAATACAACCCATCAACTGGCATGTACTCCCTTGACGTAGTTCAAATTAGCAAGTATGAATTTTTATCCTGCTTATATTCATTGGGAAAACTTTCCTCGTGGTGCTTGTATTTGTATCTATATTTGGAATTTTTGTATATTCAACTTGATGATGTTAATCACATTGTAATTAATGTCTACGACTTCAAGTTCATGGTTGCTCTGTACATTGTCTTCTCGAGTCTGGCTGGATATTAGGAAGGTGCATTGTTTATTCTATGTTTAAGAGCATTAGTTACTGTTATTCCACGGTAGAATTTTTTTATTTTTTATTTTTTATTAACTTGGAATCCTGCCCTGTTGTCCTAGTTTTAAGTTAATCGTCAAGATTCTTCGCTATGTTTGGCCCATGCTTATAAATACTCTAGCCACTTTTTTATCCACAAATTTCGAGGGACCCACGACTACTATCCACTTATCGATCACTCACTTATTTATAATTGAAGCCATTTACAAACAAGCTTTTAGTATATGCAGCTTTTGAGATTCATGTCGGTCTAATCCCAGTTTGCATTTAGCATAAGGCTACTCCGTTGTGACCAGTATGGAATTTTCCCGATGCCTGTTTTTAGTCATCCCAACTTGGAAGGTGTTAGAAAAAGGAATCAAATAAGAACGCGTCACCCCGAAAATAGAACGCATGAATGGTTTGGGTGTAAGTGGGAAAACCATTCTTCCTCTTCCCCTCCAATACAACTCAGATGAAATGACATGTCCTTCATCCAAGTGAACGATGTGAATCCATTCCTCTTCTCCTACTCCATCCCTCCAAACATACCAAATGAAGACAGAAGGACTTGCCACCCTTAATCAGGACATTATTATATGTTGATGATGTGAGAGCTACTTTGTCGCTCCCATATGACAAGTTTGTTTCTTTAAAAGTAGTACCACTTATTGATAAACTGTGTCTTTGTCTTCTGTGCATGTTACTTATAACTGTTCTTAAAAAATCTCTTAATTATTTCAGGGTACAGGCTAATCAGCGAGCAGGAAGAGCTGGAAGAACACGTCCTGGGAGGTGTTACCGTTTGTACCCTTCTATGGTTTACGAGGACGATTTCTTGGATGCTACGATCCCTGAAATACAGAGATCTTCTCTTGCTGGAAGTGTCCTATACTTAAAATCGTTGAACCTCCCAGATATCAATATTCTTAAATTTGATTTTCTCGACCCTCCTTCCTGTAAGGAAGCATTTCTTTTTCTGCCTTGTATTCAATGTTCCTATATTCCTTTTAGGATTATAGTCTCCATGTTGAATTGGAAGCCTCTAAATTGCCTTCTCTACAGCCGAGTCATTAGAAGATGCTTTGAAGCAGTTGTATCTTATTGACGCTATTAATGTTGATGGTTCAGTTACAAGTCTTGGACGAATCATGGCTGGTAATAGATTATCCTCTGAATTGTAACAGTAGAGTCAGCGTCCTTTCCCTCAACAAGGAATCTTGAAATAAGAAATACAAAAAATTAAGAAATTAAGTCAACTTCCACATGAATGCACAAACTGCACCCACACGTTTAGTATAGCATCAACATGAACAGAAATGACCGGGAAAGGGGAAGATTCCTTCCTTAAGAAGCTGAAAATGTTCTCCCTTTTGCAGAACTTCCACTGGAACCTTCGCTTTCTAGGACCTTATTAGAGGCAAATGAGTGTGGCTGCTTATCTCAAGCTTTGACAGTTGCTGCTATGTTGTCTGCAGAAACTACATTGCTTTCAGGTCGAAGGTAGATTTTAAACATTTGCTTTCGTTTTTCCATTGGCATGTATATATCTGTATAGTTATGAGTATTGCATTCGTTTCTCTTATTTCATTTATGTTATAATGCAACCAGCCAACAAGTGTATCTAGTGTGTGCAATATAGAGTATGCAGCACATTCTGTTTTCAGAAAGGAAGAAATGCAGTGTCTAATGTGACCATTTTTACTTAAAAGTCTTCTTATGTTAAATCAGAAAAATTAACAATACCGATGTCAGATTAAGTTAAATCATTATCTGAAAATTTTCATTTGGGATATTTCACAATGTTGATTGAGTTTCAACTTTGTGCATTGTGTCCTGCATATATTTGGTGCTACCGAGTAACTATCATTGACTTGTGAATACCACATCCATTATTCCCTTAAAATGAAAACTTTAGCGGTTTGTAACTTCATTACCTTTGTTAACAGATTATCAGGATCCAAGATTACTTATTAGCTCATTTTGAATCCCTTCTCCACTGGGCTTTTGTTGCTCCGAAGTTGTTGACCATTTATAATAAATTAATGATCCTTTGTAAGTCAACAACTTTTTCATCAAGATCATGATAGCCTCTTTTGTCTTGTAGCAAGAGCACCGAAAAGAAGAGGAAGAACCCTCCGTCATCAGACCTTCCTGATGGTTCTGGCTGGGGTGACCACATCCAATTGCTGCAAATCTATGAGATCTGGCATCAAACTGACTACAATATAGATTGGTGCAAAGATAACTATTTGCAGGTATATTTCAAGGTTACATAATTAGGATATTTTCAAACTTCATTTTCGATATCATCTAACCATAGAATACTTTTCTGAGACTAGTTATTAAAAGTGATAAAAGTTATGTTTTTATCGATCTTGAGCCAAGTGTGAAATCATTGTATAGAAATGGTCCCAAAATGAACGTGCATAATAATTAATAAAGATTTGTACCCTTAAAAGGAAGAAGTTAACGACTCTTAGCCCCTCTTTGGTACACATTCTGTAAAACTCATTTTTCTCGAAATTCATTTTCAACCATATATTCTCCCAATAAAATAATTTTGCACGTGAGAATCCATAATTTTTCCCTACTTTTTAACCATAAATTTTCCAAAAAATCACTTTTCACAAAATCTACTCTCAAATATTCTCTATCAAGTGGGCCCTTATATTCTTGCATTATATTTGGTTGTCATGTAATGATTTTGAGAAATTGTATTCATTGTTGGACTTGCTGATTGTAGGTGCGGGGGATGATGTTTGTCAAAGATGTCAGGAAACAGTTGTCTCAAATAATGCAGAAGATTGCTAAAGGTTAGTATTTCATGTGAATATTGTTGAGCAGTTCTTTTTCTAATTTTCCATCCAAAATATTTTACTATTTTCTACCAACTTCAAGTTCACATTTTAAGTTATTTAAACTTTTACCTTTCTTTCTTGGCTGCAAGCACACCCCGCCTGCTCTGGCCCCCAAAATAATCACGTGATAAATTCTCACTCACAAATTTTACTGTTCTGGTTAATCCTCTATCCTAATATGAGCCATGTATTAGGATCTCTGGATGTCAAAACAAGTAAGAGATGGAAAGAAGGCCAGGATTATAGGGCTTTGAGAAAAGCTCTGTGTTCGGGGTATGCAAATCAGCTTGCAGAGCGAATGATTCGCCATAATGGCTATCGAACTCTAGGTTTTAAATCACAAGTAGTTCAGGTAGATAATAATCAGTAATTGAATTTCTCCTACTTTTACCTTGCTACATTTTTGTCTGTTTATTTTATGATATAAAGTTTCATTTCAGTATTCTAGAGGCTGGAAAACTAATATCTAACACAAACTTGCGATGATTTTTAAACAGTAAATATTGTAAACACAAACTTGTAAAACTCAAATATTGTAAATTGCTTTTCTTATGCTCCTCTTGCAAAATTAATTTACTTTTTCTTCTAATATACTCACATGATGAATGCTTTTTAGGTCCATCCATCGTCAGTGTTGAAACCAGATGAAGAGGGAATGCTCCCAAATTATGTTGTATATCATGAACTTATTGCTACTTCACGGCCATATATGTGCAATGTATGCGCAGTTGAGATGGCATGGGTCACGCCAATCCTATCAAAACTTGATAATTTAAATATCAGTAAACTCGGGTAAGAACAATTGTCTCAGAAATTGATGACCATAGATAATGATTTTCTTCAATTTTGGTTTGTTCTTTTCCCATGTTCTATTGAGCTTGGGTCTTGTTTTTTGTGTGAAGCAGTGGTGGAACCAGTCAGTCTCTTGAACAGACTCAAGTAGAAAACTCAAACTTGCCAAATGAAGATTCACTTGCCACTCAGCATTCTGATGATCACAACGACAGGATACTAGCTGCTCGGGAGCGTTTTCTTGCTCGTAAAGCCAAGAAATAGCATTATTTGTCAACTTGGTTGTTTCTTTGATGCTATCTTGTTGTACAAAATGAAACTGTTCGGAATTCCTTCACAATTGACGAGGATGGGCAAGTTGTTAGGGTGATAACGTGGCCCGTGTTTGCAGCATTTGGGAAGCCTGGAAGTACCACAACCCAATAGCTCAGCGCCGCACATGCCGAATTACAGGCTTGTATCACATCAAACTGCTTTCTTACTGTGACAATACAACCTTGTACGTTGTTAATATTAAGAATCTAATTGCTTTAAATCGAGCAGATGGTCGGAAAAAGATTTATAGTTTAGTCTACGCGCAACTCCTCTTGGTTGCATTTTAATAGCAGGCTCGTATAGTGGAGTAAAAAAAGGACGAGAATTGACTCAACAAGGTGGTGGAAGCTACGTAGGATGTCAGGAAGCGTGTATGGGCCCATTATTGCACATTTTGAGTCTTGACACATTACTATCCATTACATGCTGTCATGTTCGTGGAGACTGATATTCTTCTATAAATGAAATAATTTATTGTCGTGCGAACGATTTCCATTTTATCATTTAAATTGGAGCGGTATATAATATTTGGTTACGTGTCAGGTTGGTGCATATAATTTAATTGAACACCTCCATCGTTGACCAGGAAGGATAATTTAAATAAATATAAAGAGTTGATAGTTTTTCTTGCTCGTCTATAATACGTCAATTTTATTAAGAATTGAAATGAGCAATTTAAGCATTCATATGTTAGTACTATATTTTTAATCATTGCGACTTTTAATCTTTAGCAAACAGATAGGAAGGGTGACAATGAGACAAGATGAGCCGGCTCAGTTCGTGTGCAAAAATTAGTCTTGACTTGGCCTTTGTTCGTGGATCTCATAGGCTGATTTGAGTCCACAAGTCGATTCGTTTAAAGAAATTAATAAAAATAAATTAAAAAATGAGCGAATCCACGAGTTCAAAACACGTCGACTCGTGAAAAAAAATTGAGCGTGAATCGACCCATGGTTTGTCTCAATAGTCAATCCTACCAGAAAATGAAGGTCATATCTAATGGTGATATTTAAGTGCAAATGGTGGTCCACTGGGTCCACTGAATTTTTGGTTGCTTCTTTTGTGATACTGTCGGTCACTCTCAGATGCCAAAAACCATGTGGTAAACGAGTCATCAATGAAAAAGTGGGAGATTTTCATATTCTCTGGCCACACATTCTTCATCTCGGAGTTTATCAGATAAAAGCATACCATTTATACCCTTGTTAAAGACTTAAAAGTTGACTACAACAATCACAATCAGAGTCACATTAAATCAAACTATTTTGTAGAATAATTTTAGGCGATTAATCTAAGAGCTATTTTTGCTTCCTAGTTTACTAATGTAAATGAAGATGTAAAGATGACTCTACATTTAAAATAAAATTAAGGAAAACAAATATTTTCAATAGAACAAAGAATAGATTAAAATTTAAAATAGAACGATCTTTTGAAAATTATATAACTCAACGTTGCATAAATTTTAATTTATCGTTGTGGTTGTACCTCACTGAGATTCACCTAGAAAATTATTTGGCGAACTACATAATTGTGCCAGTTCTCTAGATCTTAAATGTCTTATTAAAAAATTTAAGACAAGAAGGTGGTAAGTTTATAAATTAACCCTCTAGTGTAATCATAGAAATAATATACTTTTCTTAGCGCCCACTGTTTAACCATAAACTGATTAAGACCAATTTACATTAATTTTTTTTTCCCAGAATTTCTCCAATGATCATAAAAAATTTCTCTCAAAATTTAAGTTTCATTCGGAATTAGTCATTTTTTTAGTACCATTCAACTATTGGTTGGTATAATAGAACTACAAGCTCTACTTAAATTGTTTCCGGTAACAAAGAATAAGATAATTTTCAACCACTCATTATATATAAATTCTTAAAGAAACTGGACAATTTTTTTGTGGTCTTGGCAAGCAAATGGACAATTTTTTTTGTGGTCTTTATTGAAAGAGAACATGAATTAACTTTTTGACTGTCACGAAGAACTTGATTATTTAACTTAAACTTGCATTAAAAAAATCTGAAAGGAAATCTTGCACTTGTTTGTCTCATCAATACATACAAATGTGATATAACAAATATAAGGACAATGAAAAGGTACCGTTTTCTTCTCTCCTAGTAATAATTCAGCTCACACATTTGTCCATAATTTCATGTTCATATAATCTTCCACTAGCAGTATTCACCAACTGATTCTGACTCCGGTTCAGTTTCAAGAAGATGCTTACATCTCAGCCAAGACCCTTTACTCACCGGCGATCGGAGGTCAACTACTTCGCCGGGAAACATCACAGACTCACCAGAAAAACCACCCCTTTTCCCGGGTTCAGGCGAAGGGCCCCTATAAGGGCAGTGGTCAGCGGTGGCGATAGCAAGACCAAGGCAGCGGATGTGGTGGAGAAACCTGAAGAGGATAATGGGGCCTTGGCTTCTTCTTCTAAAAGTGGAAGCATAAATGTAAAAGCAGTGATTACTATCAGGAAAAAGATGAAGGAAAGGCTGACTGAGAAGATTGAAGATCAGTGGGAGTCATTTATCAATGGGATTGGCCAAGGAATCTTGATTCAGCTCGTCAGTGAAGAAATTGATCCTGGTCAGTTTTCAATTTCCTCGGTTTCTTAGTTAAATTTGTAAAATTTCAAGAATTTTCATTGAAGTTTATAGAAATTTACGTGTGTGTATGATTTATTTTCGTCTTTTGGTTTAATCGAAGTGTCTTGAAAAAGTTCAATTTGTGGTGTTTTAGCCTACAGGTTTGACTTCACATTTAGGCCTGTTGTCCTTTTCCTCCCCAACTGTCTTAAGCTTGCAAGAATCAACTTGGACTAGGGCTATTCCACTTCACGAGATTGACCTTTTTACGTTGAACACGAACACGAGACTCAATCAAGTATTAGGGCTCCCTATACTATAGAAATATATTAATGAATATGTTGTTTTTCTTATTCATGTAGCATCTACTAAGCTTGATCTTAGGTGCAGGAGGACATAAATTTGGCATTAGATGGTCTATAATAACTATCTCAAGGAAAAGTTAGTATCCATTTGTGGCATTTTAAACTCTTGTGGGTTTTTTCTGCTGTGAGTAATCTTGGCTGTATCATAGTATTTTCGCACACGGGCGTTTTTTGTTAATTTATGGTAATTTAGAAGGCTAGTTAGTAATGATCAATGAGCTCGAAAGATCCAATTTTTCTAATGCAGTTCAAGGATGAAGATCCTGGTGCAATAATCCTTGAAGTTTGTTTCGTCTGACAGGTACTAAGTCGGGAAAAAGTGCCGAGTCTTTTGTGAGGGGATGGTTGCCAAAACCATCAAATGATCCATATGTTGTAGAGTATGGTGCTGATTTCACAGTACCACGAGATTTTGGACGTCCAGGAGCAATCCTCATTACCAATTTCCACGACAAAGAGTTCTTCTTAGTGGAGATTGTAGTTCATGGATTTAGCGAAGGTCCTAGTTTCTTTTCGGCTGATACTTGGATTCATTCGAGGAAAGATAGTCCGGAAAGTAGAATTATATTCAAAAACCAGGTGAGACACGAATATAATCGAAGTGTGCTACTTAACTAAATGATGGCAGTTGATCAAATGCCCTCATTCTTTTGACAGGCATATTTACCCTCTCAAACGCCACCTGGCATTAAAGATCTTCGACAAGAAGACTTGTTGAGTCTACGCAGTAATGGAAAAGGAGAGAGGAAGCTGCATGAAAGAATCTATGATTACGATGTTTATAATGATTTGGGTAATCCGGATAAGGGTGAAGATACTGTCCGACCGGTGTTAGGTAACGAAGAGTGGCCTTACCCAAGGCGCTGCCGAACTGGTCGACCTCATACTAAGAAAGGTATTCACAATTCACAATGCTGCATTGCTTCATTTCTTTATGTTTTTATCTGCTTGCCAAGTTTCATCAATATATTCCCAATTTTCTTCCTGAAATTTCAATCAGATCCCTTCACTGAAACTAGAGTGGAGAAACCCCATCCGGTTTATGTTCCTCGAGATGAAACTTTTGAGGAAATTAAGCAGAACACTTTTTCCGCGGGAAGATTGAAGGCTGTGTTGCACAACCTGATACCATTGATTGCGGCTAAATTGTCGAGTTCGGACATACCCTTTACCAACTTCTCCGACATAGAGAAGCTATATAATGATGGTGTACTCTTAAAAGAGGAAGAGGAAAAAGAAAAAAAGAATCAATTTCTGACTGATGTGATGAAACAAGTGTTGACGGTTGGCGATAAGTTGCTGAAGTATGATATACCAGCCATTATAAAGCGTAAGCACACCTCCTTTTTACCTTGTTTTGCCCCTCACTGCATTAACAACCTTATTTGAGGCTTTTAAGGTCTCTGTCCCTCTTTATTATGACCACTATAGAATTTAGCTGCTATTTTTACAAGTTCTTCATATTCCAGGCTTTAAGTATTAAATCCCATCATATTCATAATTTTTTCCACCTTTCATTGCAGGGGACAGATTTGCGTGGCTAAGGGATAATGAGTTTGCAAGGCAGATATTAGCCGGGGTTAACCCGGTTAACATTCAACTGTTGGAGGTAAAATTTGAGTTGGTTGATATCTGATAGGGTGCATTTTATTTATTTTCCAAGGATTGCTGCCACAGTAAATGCGCGCCATAATTGTTTTCAGGAACTTCCAATTTTAAGTACACTAGATCCTGCAATTTATGGCCCTCCAGAGTCCGCAATCACCAGGGAAATATTGGAAAAAGAGCTGCATGGGACGACTGTTGAACAGGTAATCACGTTTAGAGAACAAACTTCTGATTCCTTGGAGCTCTCTCTCTCTCTCTGAAAATAAAAGTCAAATATGTTTTGTGTTTTTCTATCTTTTAAATTTTTTTTTTTTTCTCTTTTAAATGTTTACGATCATAAATTTCACCTCTGTTTTCCCATTCTATACAGGCTATAAAGGACAAAAGGTTGTTTATACTTGACTATCATGACATGCTTTTGCCATTTATGGAGAAAATGAACTCCTTGCCTGGACGAAAAGCTTATGCATCCAGAACAGTATTGTATTATACAAATACTGGTATTCTCAGGCCAATTGTCATTGAACTTTCACTTCCTCCTACACCTTCATCACCAAGCAACAAGCGTATCTTTACTCATGGGCATCATGCTACAACTTACTGGATTTGGAAGCTAGCTAAAGCGCACGTTTGCTCCAATGATGCAGGCGTCCATCAACTTGTGAACCACTGGTATGGCTGAAATTATCCATTGTAATATCAGTTTTTGGAATGTTTGGTTGTTATTTGAGCAACATGGCAATCATATTTGTTGGACCAAGGGAGCCTAATCGAACTGTACACTTTTCCTATTGACTTTGAATCTACCTATATTCCTGCCACATATAAAGGAGTTTAAGAGCGGGGGTGGGGTGGGTGGACAAGATAGAGAGGTACGTGAAATATTCTCCTTAGAGAAATTCTCAGATGCAAGTGAATGTAGCTGTCACATTGACGCTGTACCACTATGAATCTGTGTGTTTGCTTGACTGTTTCTGATTCATTTTGTATCTCACTGCTCTCAGAGTTGGGGATTAAGATTCAACCCATAACACTTTTTTACTGTGTAGTTGAACTAATGGAGAAATTTGCATTCACATAATTATGTTCTTTAAAGCTTTTTGCTGGTTTTTATGAAAGAAGACGTGCGCTTCTCTAATTTCTTGAAATGTGCGATTTCAGGTTGAGAACTCATGCCAGTATGGAGCCTTATATAATTGCTACCCATAGACAGCTTAGCTCAATGCACCCTGTACATAAGCTGCTTCATCCCCATATGCGCTATACAATGGAAATCAATGCCCTTGCGAGACAAAGTTTAATAAACGGGGGTGGAATTATTGAAGCGTGTTTCAGCCCAGGTAAGTATGCTATGGAAATAAGTTCTGCAGCCTACAAGGGCACGTGGAGATTTGATATGGAAGCATTGCCAGCAGATTTGATTCGAAGGTAAAGTATCTCGTGAACCTAAATCATTCTACTTGAATTTCAATCTTGGTGTACCAAAATGCTTCTGCCCCTGAAGAGCCTAATTATACTGTTCACTTATCCCCTCGATTGCCGGTCGACCTAATTCTGCCCCTACAATAGCATGTGGCTATATTTTTAGACGGCGTTCATATTTTGGTATTACGTCGCCCTAGTTCTCTACGTTATATAAAAGGAAACCCCGGGGCACCATTTTCTGTGAGATTAAAGAGAGCTGCAAGGAAGAATATATATGACACGGTCTGGCTTTCCTCTGATTGTTCCTTCATTCTAATTAACTAACATTTAACTTTCGATGAGCTTTGCAGGGGTATGGCGGTTGAGGATCCATCAATGCCCGGTGGTGTGAAACTTGTGATCGAAGACTACCCTTACGCAGCAGATGGTCTTCTCATATGGTCGGCCATAAAAGAATTAGTATCATCCTACGTCGACCACTACTATTCTCAGCCTAATTCCATAAAGTCTGATGTCGAGCTCCAATCTTGGTGGGACGAGATCAAGAACAAGGGACACTACGACAAAAGAAACGAGCCGTGGTGGCCTAACCTTGCGACTAAAGAGGACTTATCGGGCATACTTACGACGATGATTTGGGTTGCTTCGGGTCAACATGCTGCTATAAACTTTGGACAATATCCATTTGGAGGGTATCCACCGAACCGTCCTACACTCATGCGGAAATCAATCCCTCAGGAAGGTGATCCCGACTATGATAAGTTTCTTCTCAACCCCGAGTATACTTTTTTGACTTCTTTGCCTACTCAACTCCAAGCAACTAAAGTTATGGCCGTTCAAGACACCTTGTCAACCCATTCTGCAGACGAAGAGTACATAAACCAGTTGCACGATATTCAGAGACTTTCATTTAATGATCCTGAAGTTCAAGAACTATTTCAAAGATTCTCCACCAAGTTAGAAGAGATTGAGCTAATTATACATCAAAGAAATAAGAATATAAAGCTACACAATCGAAATGGTGCCGGTGTCCCTCCTTATGAACTGCTTTTACCCTCTTCCGGTCCTGGGGTCACCGGTCGAGGTATTCCGAACAGCATCTCTATCTGAGAGGCTTTTTTCTGCTAAAGATTGTGTAGATTGAGTTGTTATTCCAGTCAGAGCATGCAATCCCCAATTAGCGGTACATCAACTTTTCATCTGTAGAATGGATTTGTGGGAACTGGGAAATCAGTATAAAGTTGTGTTAGAAATTTAACGTTGTAATTAGTTTGATTTTCTGTTCTGTTTTAAGGCATAAATAAATCCTCCTAAATTAAGAAAATTGACACATATGCATTGCCTAATTCGCACTAAAATTGCTATTGATCAGATTCAAGGTAAAAATTTAGAGATGGGCTTTGATGAATCGAGCTTCAAGTATCTTACCAAATACATCCAAGAGTAATGGCTACATCTTTTATGGTGATATTCCAGCATTGCCTTAGGCTTGTGTTATTTTGCAGGCCAATTCCCAAAACATCTCAACTCTGATTTGGAGTAAATTTCATTTCAATTTAATAAAAATATCACCACTTCACCTGCCTTCTCCAAATAGTGTCCTTGTATGATCTATACAAGATATTACAAATTATCCATCATATCTCATCTACATTCTTGACAATCCATCTCGGTAATCTTTCAATAGCATTTTCGGTCTGAGCCATAATTCAAGTACTGTCATTACCATCAGACAATAATTTCAAAAAAGGTATTGTAGCCATTTGATCATAACGTAGATGGAAGATGCGTTGTGGGAATTGGAAGAAATCCTATCCATCATTATATTTTCACTTGAAATAAATAGAAATTCGACCATTACCACCCATTCGTCAGGTTTGAAAAGCTATAACAGACTGTTGCTTTAAAAGGAGAGAGTAAAATTTATATATACATTATGATGTTCCGTCTCCTGCTCCTTTTTAGGCCACTTCTGATTTAAATCTCTCTCCTGCTGAGCTGGGGTCTGCCCTACAATTTTGGCTGAGTAGGTTGCAGATAGTTCTTTATTGCCGCAGCACTCCCGAAGTTCAGATTACTTTCTCTAGCCTCCACAAGTTCTCAACATCGATAGCATTGTTTTGCGACACCATGATGCAAGGGTGTTGATCCAAGAAAGAAATCCACAAATTGATCAGTAGTATAAAAACATAGCATTGTGTATTACAGCAGCTCTTGTGTACATTGCAGTGTTGCTATCTAAAAGAATACAGGAAAAAGAATCGTCTCAAACCTATAAATGAATCACATCCGTGATTATGGCCAGGTTCTAAATCATCAATACTATGATATTAATAAGTGCATAAGACTTGTGCCATGGACAGATGTTTAGAACTTGCATTGAAAACCTACCTTTTTATTTACAGTAATACCTAAAGATAATGCATATATGCTCAGATCCATGAACCAGTCCTTGCGTCATCCAGTAAATATTCCCCAGCAAGTTTCAAATTGTAGATTCAATCAAACTTTGTGCCCTTGTGTGTACACATCATCAAGGAGAAGAAGGCCCAAATTATAACAAACCCAGAAACAGCATTCTTGTGTGTCAGACTTCTTAAACATCACCCACCTTAAATCCTCAATAATAGAACTTTACACCAAATAAAAAAGGGAACAGCAGCAGCTAGAGACAACAGCAATCTTCCTAAAACGAGACCGTGGTATCAAATGGTAAGGTAGTCAAAATTCTTGAAGTAGAGATCCTATGAATCATATTGACAGTGAAGATAGACCAATATCAGAGAGAAAAAATTTATTCCCAACTACAATTCCCGACAAGCAACCAGTCTTCCGATCAATTAACACAAAACATCCTTATCAGGTTCTGGATCACTAAACATCAAATCCTTATCTCAGAGCTTAGCACCAACACCCATGACTCAAGTAGCTGATTCTGTAACTTTACTATGGTCATTAGACCTAGTAATCACCATTATGATCCATGAGACTACCCCTACAATATTGGTAGGAAGGATAGGGTTTGATATCCATAAAACCTAAAGGATGGTCATCCAACAAAATGCATAATAGGAGTCAATCAGGAATGCGTATTAAACTGACAAGTCTTATTACAATGTCATAAATCAAGGGATTAGCAGCTCTATTATCATTGCCCAAAAGCTTGACATCCATGCAACTTGATTTGTCAAAACTATGATATGTATAATGACCGAAGGTGAAAAACGAGATTAGATAATTTTCGATAATTTAGATGCTTTTCACCATTGCAAAAAAGCAGAAGAGATTACAAGTATAAAAATTTATTACGAGAAACATCAATATAACATAATGAGAACTTAAATTTATCGAAAAGACACAATTTAATACACATTGGCATAATGAGGTACCTCAATGGAGGCCATCATGAATAGCATTACATATACCTTTACACTTGGCTAGCCTAGAAGCGAAATGCTTTTAAAAGGGACAAAACAGACAAAAAAATAAAGAAATGCGAACGAAGTATCGTAACATTATTTAGGCTTTCACCAGTCAATTATGCTTAAAAAGTATAAATTTCAATAGAAGGTACAATCTATCTGACAAACAGGCATCAAAGGTCTGATAATTTACTGTAAGACAATCGAGGAATATTACTAAAACCAATCTAGCAAAACATATGAAAAACAAATAGAGCATTAAAGTTGTAACAAATAGGTGTAGTGTACCTCTCTTGAGCTTGAGGAGACAAAAATTAACATCAGTAGAATGGAAAACAAATTTCTATATGTGCCAGGTGGTGCAAATTAGCTCCTCAACCTGCTTGCTATGGTACTGCAGGTACATTTCAGATGGATGTCAGAGAAGTTCAAATCCACTGAAAAGCTCAAATCTTGTTTATGCTATTAAAGCTGGAAAACAAATTTTGGGTCATGGTGCTGAGATAAAAGACCATGGCGAAACTAAAAACAAATTACATATCATTTAGCTTGCGTAAAAAGGAGATATCATGGTAACTAACTACATAATATCAGGCAAGCAACTTCAAGTGAAAGTTAATTTGATTGGAGCATGAGCTCCATTTTTTTGTCTTAGCAATTATATGATGAAAATAAGATAGTACCTTTGTTAAGTTAAAAATTGATAATTCTAAACAACGGTCCTCAACATAAAAGAGAGATGCCACTTGCGCAAACACAAATGATTAGCCCTTATCGTGATCCATTGATTAGTCATAACAAAACCGGATAAACCTATCCTTCTAAATTGCCTTCACTGTAACTCAATCATATGGTTCTCAACAGATATACTCGTTAAGAATAGCAACAAATGGGAAAAGCAGTTACTGACAGCTGGAAGCACTGAAATAAAATATCTCATCCGATATTACTGCTGCATCTTGCACTCCGGGTACCATTCAAGTTTCGAAAGGATCATATGAACTCTAAAAGATTTATTGTATAGCAAAAAAGAAAAAAATCCATCAGGATTAATGCATTGATTAAGGCTCCATTTCCAAATGCTATGCCTATGGTTGACAACAAATACATGAAAGATCAATAAACAAAAACCACATGGAGCTGACCAGCATTTTTGCATAACAATAGAACATATTGCTGCTCCAGAGTTTTGAGATATTGCATGACCATATGGTCAATATAAATACAAAAAATCAGCAAAAAGCATTTGTCGCCTATAGAACTAAAGTCCCCAGGCAAGATCTAATGGCATAGCAGTTCAATGTAGACAAAGCAAATTCCCGATTCTTCACTACATCCATGTATTCAGATTTGTTGATTACCTTCAGAGTGCAATTCTTTCTGTCAAATTCTTCGACATGAAAGGCTAAAATTGCCCCCTCCCCGCTTTACATCACCATCTCTTGCAAACACAATATGAGAATTAAAATTGATAGCACCAAGGGTTCCAAAGTAAACCGTACTGTTCTGGTATTTAAACAATTTTAAGAAAATTGTTTACAGTGACCAATTATAAAATAGTTTACATACACGAGTTCAAACTGAAACAGTCCAATACTGGAAGTGCCTTATGCCACACCTTGCTTGAAAGCAGTACCAAAGACGGATTGCCCCCCCCAGGACAGCAAAGGCCAAGAAGACGAGTCAACCTGCACCATATGCAATTCACATGTGCAAAGACGAGAATCATGGCCACGTAATTCATCAGGTGTGCTTGCTAAATAACAGCACGAGCAATCGTCTCACAAACCACGTTTGCAGCTTCCTTCCAATCCATAGCTCCCACCTTAACCATGTATGTCTGAGATATTACAAAATACCAAACAACAAAAATTCAGAAGTTATTGGCCAAACAAACCACCAGTGCCAAGTTCTCCTTGTTGCAACTCCTTCCTCCGCTGCTCTTCCAATGGATCAGGACTCTTTATTACTCTACGCATACGCCTGAAAATCCATCACAAACAAACAAATTTAACATAAACAACTCACAGAATTTACATGAAACTCAGACTGACAGGACACCTATACCTGTCTCGTGCATGTTGAGCCGGAAAAGTAGGCATGAAATCCTTTGACTTGGGAAGTGGAACTTCACGAAACCATTCATGGTTCAGAGCTTCTTCAGCAGTTAGCCGCTGCAAAGTTACCCAACAGAAAGTTAGCAATTGTTGAGAAAGGACGTTCAATTATCTAAAGATTTGAATGGGTATTTTGTATAGGTATGAGATGAGAAATACCTTGTCAGGGTCATAAGTTAAAAGCTTGTTCAACAGGTCAAATCCAGCATCAGAAAGTACTGGTGACCCAGTAAAAGATGTAGCTGGAAATTTCCTACGCAATAGATTGTACCTGAAAGGAATACTTCACTAGTTAGTAGAAACATGGCATTTTAATTAGAAAATGAAACTGTCACCAATGAAGGCCAGAAAGCCAGACCAGAGTCACCCAAATCTGGAAGCCTGGGAAAACAGTGGCAAAAAGAAGAAACATAAATTTTTAGGTCAACTACGGTAAAATTGAGTAAATGGTATAAAATACTTACTGATGCTTGACGAAGTTCACCTTGACCCCAGGAAGTTTGGAAAAGCCAGGCCAAATTGTCTCATTTGGTGTGCCAAGGATTCTGAAAATCTGTATGATATGAGCATCCAGAAAGAAACTAATCAGGCCAGATAAAAGAAGACTCAATTAAACCGCTGACGAGTCCGCAGGTAATGATTACTCAAGCTAAATTAACATACTGACATATCTACCTTGTCGAGCTGATCAAACTCCGTTTTCCCATTGAACAATGGCTCTTTTGATAACAGTTCAGCCATAATACATCCGAGGGACCACATATCAATAGCTGTAGAGTATTGTTTGGCTCCCATAAGAAGTTCCGGGGCCCTGGAAGTAAATTAACTTTTTAACCAGAGAACATATGATAGGTATGTTCAAAATAAATGCTCACACACACTACTCTTGCCAAAGAATAGAACTTAAGGGCAACAGCTTCAATAATTAAAATGATTGTTACTCCAAAATAAAAATATCCTCCATTTAACAAAGATGATACTGACAAATAGCTATAGGAAAAATTAGACCAAAACATAGGGCAATTTTTTAAGGATAAAAGATCCATATAGAATGATGCTCACCTGTACCATAAAGTAACCACCAACTGAGTATATGGCTTTAGTGGGCTCCCGTATTGACGAGCCAGTCCAAAATCACAAATCTTCAACTCACCGCGGTTATTTAAAAGCAAATTTGAAGTTTTCAAGTCCCGGTGAAGCACCCAGTTATCATGAAGATACTTGACACCCTCTAATAGCTGGAGCATAAGGCATTTAACTTCACTTTGACTAAACGGTTGTTTCATTGTCTCCATCAAAGCCTTAAGATCATGCTCCATGTACTCCATAACCATAAAAATGCTGTCAAGATTGCTCCCTATAACTACTTCTTTAACATCCACAATTGAGCTATGGTGAAAAGATAGAAGAATGTTTATTTCCCGGAGAGAAGTCAAAGGAAACCCTTCCCTTTCCTTCTCCATCTTGACCTTCTTCAGTGCAACAATTTCTCCAGTTTTCTTATCCATGGCTCTATAAACGACCCCATAAGTGCCTTCATCTATCTTGTTTAGTCTCTCAAACTCATCAACACTTCTGCATCCTTGAAGCATATTCACAGTCCTCTGTGGAGGGAGTGCAGGCTCTGATGTCCCCCGAGAACCATGCTCATCCTCAGATTCCGTATCTGAATGGCTAATACTAGTCCCATCAAAATTGTGATCCTCATCTATCTCCATGTAGTCATTTTTACCATCACTTTCAGGGTAACTATCTCTACTGGAAGACCTAACACGCTCGTCAGATCCAAAGGACCTTCCCCTAGTTCGTTCAGGACCGTCTCTTTTAGCTTCCCCAGGCTCCGGACTTATTGATTTCCTATGTCCTCTTACTTCAGCTGCTTCAGAATCATGCTTCCTTGTCTTCACTCTCCTAATATCTTCATTCTCAGAGATCTCACCTTCATCGGCTGAGGAGTCAGCATCATTTGCCCATCGAGAGGATATTATGGTTCGCGTAGGCACATAATCATCATCATCTAATGCCCCTGCTCCCAGGTCATTACTCCGGGGCTGTTCCTTGGGAGGAGGAGAATAATTTTCAACAGGAAATTCCGACAATTCAGTCACCGAGTCAGTCTTAGGAGATGATGCTCCCAAACTCTGAATCTTACTGTCATCTCTAGGTAAAATCTCCACCGCCCCATCCGGGGTACTTTTAGGTGATTGGTTGTAAGACTTGGGTAAAGGAGGCGGAGGTGGTAAATTAGTGGTTTCAGTAACATTCCTATTCTTGACTGTTCGGCTTACTTCCCTATCATCTATATCCCATACAATTGGTGAAAACTTCCGTTTCTTATTCTCCAAGGGTGAGGAGCGATTTCCACTTTCTAACTTCTTAGCCTCAAACTCTTTATTAGACCGCATTTCTGAATCAATTGCCCCATCAGACCCATCACTAGGCAGCTCCCCAGGCTCTCGGTCCATGGGCCGAACAGCAAACCCGCATCTCCTTGGACCACCACTACCCGATTGACTCCGACTTGAAGAAGAGTGATATCCACCATTCATTGCCTCCCGTTCCTTAATATCCTTCTGCCTGATCCTACCCCTGAAATCCCTATTATCTAGAACTCGACTCTGACCAACCTCGTAATCTGGATCATCTTTCCTGATCCGCTCATAATCACCTTTCAAATATCCAACCTCCTTCCTTGACATCCCTAAATCCGTCTCCTGGTCCCTGAATTCATTGTCTCTGTAACCCCCATGCCTTCCAGCTGCCATGAATATAAGGTTGCTCGTGTTCCTTTATATATAACTAATATAACCCTTATTCAATCAGACTGCTCACCTAAAATGGAGTTTTCTATCAAAAACCCAAAACCTAACTCAGAAAAATCAGACGCCCATTTTTTTAATAGAAAAAACCCTAGCCCACGCAACAAGAACGGATTTTTTATATCGTCGAATCCAAACTCAGATCTGGTAATTAATGCCAAATCCAAACCCCAAAACAGCGTGTAACCAATTAAAATACCTGACTTTTATTAAACAATTGAGAAACGAACCCGTGGAACTCGAACAAAAAAGGCGGAGGTAAATTACCAAAAAAAATAGAGTATATCACTTTTCGCCTTTATCTCTAGCAATTCTTGTGTAATTCCTTAGAAATTCAAAATCTTACCGATGAATGAATCGGACTGCAGCAGATAAAGATTGAGAGAAGCGGCGACGTTGCTTCTAGAGAGAGAAAGAGCGCGATGGCGTTTGAAGAGAGAGAAGCAACTCCAAGTCTAAACAGCGTCGAAAGGGAGTCAAAGTGATGGGCTTCGTATGATATAAAAGAAGGGCTAATTTCACTTGGTTCCCGAATCTCTGAATGTTGTGATAATAAGGTCCTGGACCTTTGATTTGTAGCACCCGAGTCCCAAACTTTACAAAAGTCTGTGTTTGAGGTTCTTTTG